>JAXLNO010000051.1:549451-583564 GCA_038087875.1 Malacoraja senta | reverse complement strand
CAATTGTGGTAGGATAGTTCAGTTGCCTGATAACATCTGGGAAGAAGCTGGTACATGTATATATAACACAAAGTACCATACAGCGCGTAGATTAGTTAAAACAAATGTAGGTCCCTTGCATTCAGAAACAAGTGAATTGATCATGGGGAACAAGGACATGGCAGACCAATAACTACTTTGGTTCTGTCTTCACTAAAGAAGACATAAATAATCTGCCGGAAGCAGCGGGGGACAGGAGGTCAATTGAGATGGAGGAACTGAGTGAAATCCAGGTTAGTCGGGAAATGGTGTTAGGTAAATTGAATGGATTAAAGGCCAATAAATCCTCAGGGCCAGATAGGCTGCATCCCAGAGTGCTTAAGGAAGTATCCCCAGAAATAGTGGATGCATTAGTGATAATTTTTCAAAACTCTTTAGATTCTGGAGTAGTTTCTGAGGATTGGAGGGTAGCTAATGTAACACCACTTTTTAAAAGGGAGGGAGAGAGAAAACGGGGAATTACAGTCCAGTTAGTCTAACATCGGTAGAGGGGAAAATGCTAGAGTCAGTTATTAAAGATGGGATAGCAGCACATTTGGAAAGTGGTGAAACCATTGGACAAATTCAGCATGGATTTATGAAAGGTAAATCATGTCTGACGAATCTTATAGAATTTTTCGAGGATGTAACTAGTAGAGTGGATAAGGGATAAGTGGATGTGTTATATCTAGACTTTCAGAAGGCTTTCGACAAGGTCCCACATAAGAGATTAGTATGCAAACTTACAGCACAAGGTATTGGGGGTTCAGTATTGATGTGGATAGAGAACTGACTGGCAGACAGGAAGCAAAGAGTAGGAGTAAACGGGTCCTTTTCAGAATGGCAGGCAGTGACTAGTGGGGTACCGCAAGTCTCAGTGCTAGGACCCCAGCTATTTACAATATGTATTAATGATTTGGACGAGGGAATTGAATGCAACATCTCCAAGTTGGGGGGCAGTGTTAGCTGTGAGGAGGATGCTAGGAGGCTGCAAGGTGACGGATAGGTTGGGTGAGTGGGCAAATGCATGGCAGATGCAGTATAATGTGGATAAATGTGAGGTTATCCACTTTGGTGGCAAAAACAGGAAAGTAGACTATTATCTGAATGGCGGCCGATTAGGAAAAGGGGAGATGCAACGAGACCTGGGTGTTATGGTACACCAGTCATTGAAAGTAGGCATGCAGGTGCAGCAGGCAGTGAAGAAAGCAAATGGTATGTTAGCATTCATAGCAAAATGATTTGAGCATAGGAGCAGGGAGGTTCTACTGCAGTTGTACAGGGCCTTGGTGAGACCACACATAGAAACATAGAAATTAGGTGCAGGAGTAGGCCATTCGGCACTTCGAGCCTGCACCGCCATTCAATATGATCATGGCTGATCATGCAACTCAGTATCCCGTACCTGCCTTCTCTCCATACCCTCTGATCCCTTTAGCCACAAGGGCCACATCTAGCTCCCTCTTAAATATAGCCAATGAGTATTGCGTACAGTTTTGGTCTCACCTGGAGTATTGCGTACAGTTTTGGTCTCCTAATCTGAGGAAAGACATTCTTGCCATAGAGGGAGTACAGAGAAGGTTCACCAGACTGATTCCTGGGATGGCAGGACTTTCATATGAAGAAAGACTGGATAGATCGGCTTGTACTCGCTGGAATTTAGAACGTAAGGGGATCTTATAGAAACGTACAAAATTCTTAAGGAGTTGGACAGGCTTGATGCAAGAAGATTGTTCACGAAGTTGGGGAAGTCCAGAACAAGGGGTCACAGTTTAATGATAAGGGGGAAGTCTTTTAGGACCGAGATGAGAATTTTGTTTTTCACGCAGAGAGTGGTGAATCTGTGGAATTCTCTGCCACAGAAAGTAGTTGAGGCCAGTTAATTGGCTATATTTAAGAGGGAGTTAGATGTGGCCCTTGTGGCTAAAGTGATCAGGGGTATGGAGAGAAGGCTGGTACAGGATACTGAGTTGGATGATCAGCCATGATCATATTGAATTGCGGTGCAGGCTCGAACGGCCGAATGGCCTACTCCTGCACCTATTTTCTATGTTTCCATGTTTCTATGCCCACAGAGCGCAGAAGATAATTGGGAAATAGCTACCAGCCTTGGAGGGCATCTACTATACACGATGCCGCAGGAAGGCCGTCAGCATCCACAAAGACTCCTCACACCCTTGCAATGGTCCGTTGGAACTTGTACTTTCCGGCAGACGTTACAAGGCCTTTTACGCCCGCACCTCCAGACTTAGGAACAGCTTCATCCCCAGAGCTATCGCTGCTCTGAACCGGCCCTGCTGAGTGACCCCCCCCCACCCACATGAACTGTCCCCCTCGGATGGTCACGTCGCACATCGACCCGGCACAGACCTATTTGCACTTTATACTGTTTTACTGTTTTATTTATAAATCATGTTTCTCTGGGTATCTATATGTTTAGTTGATTATGTTTTGACATCGGATGGAAGCTGGAAACCAAATCTCGTTGTACCTCTGTGCAATGAGAATAAAAGATATTATAATTATATTATTACTATTATTATACCATACCACGCCATTACTAAACAACAAAACTAAACTAAAATGACCCTCCTGTAACTCAGTATCACGGTAAATCAGTATCACTGATGCTGGAGGCAGGAAACATGTTCCCTTCTTCAGTCTCGATCCGAAACGTCACCCATTCCCTCTCTCCAGACATACTGCCTGTCCCGCTGAGTTACTCCAGAATTTAGTATCCACCTTCGATTTAAACCAGAATCTGCAGTTCTTTCCTGCACTGCAATGCCATCTACTGTTCTCAGCACATAATCAATAGCAGGCATTCCATCAAATGTTACTGCCAGAGCACTGTGAGCAGTTTTGGGCCCAACATCTGAGGAAGGATGTGCTGGCTCTGGGTAGGGTCCAGAGGAGGTTTACAAGAATGATCCCAGGAATGAGTGGGTTATCCTACGATGAGCGTAAAATGTGAATTGTCCCTAATATATGTAGGATAGTGTCAGTGTGCGGGGATCGCTGGTCGGCGCGCACTCGGTGGGCTGAAGGGCCCCTTTCCGCTCTGTGTCTCAAGACTAAAAGTTATGTGGCATAAAACACAGTGCAGGTGGAACACTCAAGCAGGACATGCAGCATCTGTGGAGGAAAGGAATGGGTGACTTTTTGGGTCGAGACCCTTCTTCAGACTGAGAGTAAGGGGAGATGGAAATGAGAGAGATAGCATCACATTTATGTTTTGCAGTTCCTTGTGTCTAGAATTTATCGTAGAGCGACGTCGTTATCTCCACCACCAGCATGACAAGCAGAGCAAATGTCTAGTTTAGTTTGGAGATACAGTGCGGAAACAGGCCCGTTGGCCGACCTGCGATCACCACGTACACTAGCACAATCCTACACACACGAGGGACAGTTTATAATCTGTACCGAAGCCAATTAACCTACAAACCTGTACCTCTTTGGAACGTGGGTGGAAACCGGAGCACCCGGAGTAAACCCACGCAGGTCACGGGGAGAACGTACAAACTCCGTACAGACAGCACCCGTAGTCAGGATGGAACCAGGATCTCTGGCGCTGTGAGGCATCAACTCTACCGTTGCGCCACTGTGTGACTCCACATTGAGAGAGATGAGACACATCCTCTGCTGAGGCTGGAATCTGTAACAAGGACAAATGGCAGGAGGGACTCGGAGGCAGCATCTGTGGAGGCAGAGGGATGGACGACATTTCGTGCGGGGAGCTTGCATCAGGACTGAGAGTGGAGAGAGGTGACGCAGCCCAGACCATCACACAAACCGACCTCCCTTCCATTGACTCCATCTACACATCACGCTGCCTCGGCATGGCCAGCAGCATCATCGAGGACTGGTCTCACCCCGGACACTCCCTTTTGTCCCCTCTCCCATCAGGCATGAGGTACAGAAGTGTGAAAACGCACACCTCCAGATCCAGCTGTGATCAGGCAACTGAATTGTCCCACCACAACTCGAGAGGGTGGTGAATCTGCGGAATGCTTTGCCACAGAAGACTGTGGAGGCCAAGTCATTGGGTGTTTTGAAGGCAGAGATAGATATATTCTTGATTAGTACGGGTGTCAGAGGTTATGGGAAAAGGCAGGAGAATGGGGTTAGGAGGGGGAGACAGATCAGCCATGGTTGAATGGCGGAGTAGACTTGATGGGCCAAATGGCCTAATTCTGCTCCTATCACTTATGAACTGATGAATATTGGACTTCTCTGTGAAGCACATTGTGTGAATTAGAGTGTGTATCTAATCCAGACCACACAGAGGTGGCAACTTGCCTTCCTCCCTTTCACATGTACAAACCATTTAGATTGTGAATGACAATCTGCCAGCATTCAGGATCAATTTCTTGTCTCACTGGTGTATAAAATCAAATTCATAAGTTATAGCGGGTAGTTTTTGAACTGGTGACCTCTGCATCCAAGTGGCCAGAGCACGGCACGACTTGCTCTGAAGAGCAGTCACGCGGGTAAAACAGTCGACACATACAGAGTCACAGAGTGATATAGCGTGGAAGTAGGTCCTTCGGCCCAACTTACCCACACCCAGCTACACTAGTCCCACCTGCCGGAGTTTGGCCCATATCCTTCCAAACCTGTTCTATCCACGTACCTGTCAAACTGTTTCTTAAAAGTTGGTATAGTCCCAGCCTCATCTACCTCCTCCAGCAGCTCGTTCCATACACCCACCAAACTTTGTGTGAAAAAATTTCCTCTTAGATTCAATAGACAAGAGGTGCAGCAGGAGGCTATTTCAGCCGTTCGAAAGAGCACCGCCATTCAATGTCATCATGGCTGAGCATCCCCAATCAGTACCTCGTTCCTGCCTTCTCCCCATATCCCCTGACTCCGCTATTTTTAAGAGCCCTATCTAGCTCTCTCTTGAAAGCATCCAGAGAACTGGCCTCCACCGCCCTCTGAGGCAGAGAATTCCACAGACTCACCACTCTCTGTGAGAAAAAGTGTTTCCTCGTCTCCGTTCTAAATGGCTTACCCCTTATTCTTAAACTGTGGCCCCTGGTTCTGGACTTCCCCAACATCGGGAACATGTTTCCTGCCTCTAGCGTGTCCAAACCCTTAACAATCTTATTGGTTTCAATGAGATACCCTCTCATCCTTCTAAACTCCAGAGTGTACAAGCCCAGCTGCTCCATTCTCGCAGCATACGACAGTCCTGCCATCCCGGGAATTAACATTGTAAATCTACGCTGCACTCCCTCAATAGCAAGAATGTTCTTCCTCAAATTAGGGGACAGAAACTGAACACAATACCCCAGGTGGGGTCTCACTAAGGCTCTGTCCAACTGCAGATTCCTATTAAATCTTTTCCCCTTCACCTTAATCCTATGTCCTCTGGTCCTCGATCCCCCTACTCTGGGCATTCACCATATCTATTCCCCTCATGATATTATACATCTCTACACGATCACCCTTCATCCTCCTGCATTCCAAGGAGGGGGGTTAGCTTGGAGGGGACTTGTACAAGTGTCCTTGGAACCTGACCCCAACAGGATTTAGAAATAAGGAACTGCAGATGCTGGTTTACCAAGGAAAGTCACAAAGTGCTGGAGTAACTCAGCGGGTCAGGCAGAAAAACATGAGACTCCTTGTAGCGTAGGAGGATAAGGGGTGATCTTATAGAGGTGTACAAAATCATGAGAGGAATAGATCGGGTAGACGCACAGAGTTTCTTGCCCAGAGTAGGGGAATCGAGGACCAGAGGACTTAGTTTTAAGGTGAGGGGGGAAAGATTTAATGGGAATCTGAGGGGTAAATTTCCACACAAACGTTAGTGGGTGTATGGAACGAGCTGCCGGAGGAGGTAGTTGAGGCAGGGATATTGCAATATTTAAGAAACAGTTAGACAGGTACATGGATTGGACAGGTTTAGAGGGATATGGGCCAAACGCAGGCAGGCTGCACTAGTGCAGATGGGGCATGTTGGTCGGTGTGGGCAAGTTAGGCCGAAGGGCCTGTTACGAATGAATGAATGAATAGGTTTATTGGCCAAGTATTCACATACAAGGAATTTGCCTTGGTGCTCCGCCCGCAAGTGACAACATGACATACAGTGACAGTTAGGAATGACACATATAACAGTTATAATAAAACATTATTGATTAAACATGTGAACTAAATAAAATATCAGAGCAAAAGGATTCTACAGATGTTTGGTTATTGAGTAGAGCTACTACTCGTTGAAAAAAGCTGTTTTTATGTCTGGCTGTGGTAGCTTTGACAGCCCGGAGTCGCCTTCCAGAGGGAAGTGATTCAAAGAGTTTGAATCCATGCTGTATTTAACCCTGTGACTCTATAACTAAGCGGGCCAGGTAACATCTCTGGAGAAGGTTAATAGGTGATGTTTTAGGTCGAGTCTGAAGAAAGGTCCCGACAGGAAACATCGCCTATCCATGTTCTCCAGCGTTTGCTGCCTGAACTGCTGAGCTACTCCAGCACTTGGTGTCTTTCCCAACATGATTTGACAGCTTACAAAGGGTTTGGGGGGTAGAAAGAGAAGGATTGGCAGGAACATTAACAGGGGGAAAACGCCAACATTTAAAATAACCGTATTTATGTTTATAAATCCATAATAGCCCTGGCTTTGTGTCGTGCAGGCCTGACATCTAATCAACGACGATGAACTTTGGCACGGGGAAAGATCCAATCTCGGAGAACAGAAGTTTTCTACAACATCAGACTGTTTGTTTCTCCGCTTTCTGCTGCGTCGCTGATAACAGCCACAGCAGTCATTTGACCCTCTTGATTTATTACACTGGGCACCGGCCTGAGCGCTGCAAGAAGTAAAATGGACAGCACTGTGTTTGAGAAAACATTGGCCGCAGGTGCCCAAGAGCAATGTTCTCAATACAGCTCTGTCGTGCCAGCAGCATGTCGAGATATTCCAACTCTGTTATAGTCCAGCAAACGTACCCGTGCATAGACGAGGAAAAGCAGTGAGGAAAAATATTAAGCATGGGCCTGACTTCAGAATTAAAGGACGTTCTTTTAGGAAAGAGACGACGAGCAATTTCTTCAGTGAATCTGTGGTATTCCTTGCCACAGAAGGCTGTGGAGCCCACGTCAGTGCATATTTTTTCATAGACAATAGATAATAGGTGCAGGAGTAGGCCATTCGGCCCTTCGAGCCAGCACCGCCATTCAATGTGATCATGGCTCATCATCCCCAATCAGTACCCCGTTCCAGCCTTCTCCCCATATCCCCTGACTCCACTATCTTTCAGAGCCCTATCTGGCTCTCTGTTGAAAGTATCCAGAGAACCGGCCTCCACCACCCTCTGAGGCAGAAAACTCCACAGACATAACTCTCTGTATGAAAAAGTGTTTCCTCATCTCCTAAGACTAACTGTGAATGGCTCGATTGTAATCATGTATGGTCTTTCCGCTGACTGGTCAGCACGCAGCAAAAAGCTGTTCATGTCACTGGAGCAGAATTAGGCCATTCGGCCCATCACGTCCAGTCCGCCATTCAATCATGGCTGATCGTTTAAGAAAGAACTGCAGTTGCTGGAAAAATCGAAGGGAGACAAAAATGCTGGAGAAACTCAGCGCGTGATGCAGCATCTATGGAGCGAAGGAATAGGTGACGTTTCGTGTCGAGACCTTGCTTCAGACGGTTGTGGGGGAGGGGGGGTGCGGGAATAAGAAAGGAAGAGGTGGAGACAGTGGGCTGTGGGCTGTGGGAATGCTGGGAAGGGGAGGAGAAAGCCAGGACCAAAGATCTCCGCTCTATGATCTTTGGCCAGGATTATCCCCACTCTTATCCTCGCCTCTCCTCTTCTCCCCTCTCCACTCCTCGCCTCTCCACTCCTCTTCTCTCCTCTCCTGCGCTGTCCAATCCCCTCCACTCTCCCCTCTCCCTCCTCCCACTCCCTCTCTCCCCACCCCTCAAATCGAGCACCAAAGATAATTGTAATATAGTGATGAGATATTGTCCCCTTCTCTTCTATCCTCTCCTCTCCTCTCCTCTCCTCTTCTCTCCTCTCCTCTCCTCTCCTCTCCTCCCCTCTCCTCTCCTCTCCTCTCCTCTCCTCTCATCTCCACTCCTCTACTCTCATCTCCTCTCCTATCCTCCCCCCTCGCCTCTCCCTTCGTCCCCTCACTTACTCCCCACTCCTCTCTCCTCTTCCACTCTCCTCCACTCTCATCCCTCTCTTCTCCTTCTCCCACTCCTCTCCCCCTCACCTCCCCTCTCCTCACCTCTCCTCTCTTCTCTCCTCTACTACTCTCCACTCTCCTCCCCTCCCCTCTCGCCTCTCCGCTCCCCACCCGCTCTTCTCTCCCCTCCCCTCTATTCTTCTCCCCTCTCCCCTTCTGTCCTCTCTCCTGCTCTCCTCTCCACCCCTCTCCTCTCCCCTCCTCCCCGCTCCTCTTCACACCTCTCCATTCTCGTATCCTTGCCTCTCCTCTCCTCTCCTCTCCTCCTCTCTGCTCCCCTCCATCTCCCGCTCCCCTCCATCTCCTCTCCTCTCCCCCTCACCTCTCTCCGTTCCTCTCCTCCCCTCCCTACCCACTCCCCCGCACCTCTCCTCTGCTTTTCTCCCTCCTCCCATCGTTTACTTTCCTCTCCTCCCCTCCGCAGCTCCGCTCTCCTCTCTCCTTCCGTCCTCCCCTCGCCTCTCCTCTCCCCTCCCCTCGAAGGTAATCGAAGGTAGGCGAAGATATTCGTAGATAGTCTTCAACATAGTGGAAGGACGTCGAAGGAGGTCGTCTTCACTCTGCCCTATTCGGTGTCCAATTTTCCCGGAGCTATCGAAGCTGGTCTTCAACATAGTCGAAGAGGTCGAAGGAGGTCGTCTACATAGTCGAAGGAAATCTTCAACATGACACTTTTTCAAACTCTCCTAAACTCTTCTAAACTCGCCAATTAGGTCGCCGCAGTGGGACAGCCCCTTTACTGACATGGGACAACATGAATCTGTATTGTGTTAGTACCCATCAAACACTACAATACCCTCTGCTCTCCGCCCCTCTTCCACTCTCCTCACCTCACCTCTCCTCTCCTCTCTCCCCTTTCTCCTTCCATCTCCTCCTCTCCTCTCTTCTCCTCCCTTTCTCCTCCTCTCTCCTCTCCCATTCTCTGCCTCCCTCCCCTTCCTTCTCTCCTCTCGCCGCACCCCCCGCTTTTCTCACTCCTTTACTTTCTTCTCCGCTCTCTCGTTCACCCTTCCTCCTCCCCTCTCCCCTCCTCCCCTCCACTCTCCTCACCACACCTCCTCTCCTACCCCTCCTCTCCTATACTCCAGTCTCTTATCTCCACTCATCCCCTACACTCCGCTCCTCTCCTCTCCTCTGCTATCTCCTCTACTCTCCTCCCCTCTACACTGCTCTCCTCTCCTCTCCTCCCCTCTCCAATCCCCTCCTCTCTCCCCATCCCACACCCTCTCTCTCCCCACCCCTCAAATCCAGCAGCAAATATAATTGAAATATTGTGTAGGTGAGAAATTGTCTCCTCTACAATCCTCTCCATCTCCTCCTCCCTTCCCCTCTCCTCTACCCCACTTCTCTTCTCTCTCCCTCTCCTCTCCCCCTCGCATCTCCTCTCACCCATCCCCTCCGCTCTTCACTCCCCTTCCCTCTTCTCTCCCCTCTTCTCTCTCCCATCCACCCGTCTCCTCCCTCTCCCTCTCTTCTCCACTCCCCTCCTCTTCATCTGCTCTCCTCGACCCTCCTCACATCTTCCCCATCTCCTCTCCTCCCCTCCCGTCCTCTCGGCTCCCATCCCACTCCCACTCCTCTCCTCCCCACTCTCGCCGTCCCCACTGTTCCCCTGTCCTCCCCTCCCTTCACTTCTCGTCTACTACCTTCCCTTCTCCCATCTCCTCTCCTCCGCTCCGTTCCTCTCATCCCCCTCTCCTACGCTCCATCTCGCTCCGCTCCCCTACTCTCCTCGCTCATAGCCTCACCTCTCCTCCCCTCTCCTATCATCCTCTCTCCTCCCTCTCCACCCTCTCCTCCCTTCTCCTATCACCAGCCTCCCCCTCCTCTCCTCTCCCCTCATATCCAACACCAAAGATAATTGTTGGAGGAGAGATTGTATCATCTCCTCCTCACCTCTCCCTTCCTCTCCTATTGCCACTCCCGTCCTCTCTTCTTCCTCCTCCCCTCCACTCCTCTTATCCCCCTCTCCTACCCTCCCTCTGCTTACCACGCCTCTCCTCTCTCCTCTCCTCTCCTCTCTCTTCCCCTCCCCTCCCCTCTACCCTCGTCTCAACCACTCCTCTCCCCTCTTCTCCGCTCCTCTCCACCCCTCCTTTCCCCCTACTCCCCTCCCCTCTCCTCTCCCCTCTCCTCTCCCCTCTTCTACCACCTCCTCTCTTCTCATCTCCCCTCCCCTCAAATCCAGCAACAAAGATAATAGGTGGAGATAAGAGATTGTCTCCTCTCCTCCTCCCCTCTCCTGTCCACCCTGTTGTGTATGAGAATATGATTAGCATATTTGAAGGCCATGCGCGATGGTACACATGCGCAGAGAGATTCAAGATGGTGATTTCAATACAAGAAGCATGTAAAGTACCTGTCTGTTCTGAGTCTTATTTAAGTCCGTTTCCAGCGCAAATACAGACCAATTTGGTGACGAGGATGTCGATTCCGTTAGCAGGAACAGAATTGCGGTCGATTTGAGGTATTCTCAAGATCAAACATACAGTTAAAGACAAGATATGTATTT
This sequence comes from Malacoraja senta, assembly GCA_038087875.1. Lineage (NCBI taxonomy): Eukaryota > Metazoa > Chordata > Chondrichthyes > Rajiformes > Rajidae > Malacoraja > Malacoraja senta. Next base: position 572,838 of record JAXLNO010000051.1, on the reverse strand, counting down.
GGCTCGCAAAAAGTTGGCACGGGAACGCACGATCGCCATGCAACAGCCAGTGCTGTAGCGGGACAGCACAGCTAGAAGCTAGAAGCGGAGTCCAGAGACAGTCAAGTCTGAACGGTGAATTCAACGCAGCACAAGCTGGACTTTATGAATTTACTGTATTGTTTATTGATAACAATAATTTAGAGAATATTTGCGTGCATTGCATTGATATTAGTATATTATTATATTAGTATATTATTATTAGTATGTCCTCTCTCCTCCCAATTATTATATTAGTATATTATTATATTGGTATATTAGTATAAATCGATTAGTATAAGAGAATTATTGGTAATGAATTTACTGGATAACTGCTCAGTGATATTGTAAAGGAATTAAGTCCATTGCAGAGAACATTGTGTAAGAGGATGGCACGTTGTGTACCTGAGTAGCAACAGTGTAAAACCCCTGTCTCGCGGTGCGAGCTGACCCACGAGGTACACCGAGCTTAAAACAAATTTAACTCGTGGAAACCACGTACGATTAACGTAGCGGGAACGTCGGAACTCGTGGACGCAACTTGGCGACTCTTGGCGCTAACGGCAGGTACCCGTGACACTTGTTAACTCTTGGAAAAATTCAAACATGTTTAAACTTTTCCACGAGTAAAATGTACTCTTGAGGTTAAAATGTGAAACATTTAAACACGTTGTCAGAACGTAGTGACCCGTGCGTTTACCTTAGTGACTCGTGAGTCTACCGTGGGAACTCTTTAGCTCAGCGGGCAGTCAGCATCTCTGGAGAGAAGGAATGGGTGATGGGATGACATTTCCAAATTGGGGGGAGTGGGGGGTTGGAGGAGGGAGAGGGGGGTGGAGGAGAGAGGGTGGAGAGTGGAGGGAGACGAGGGGGAGACAGATGGGGGTGTCTTCATTCACTAGCGGCGGGTGCCGGTCACTGAAACAGGCAGGTGAGATTTCTCATCCACCTTGCGCGTGTGTGTCTCTCTCTCCCTCTCACACAGGCTGAGAGACTCTGCCTCTGTGAGTGTACGTCTCTTTGTCCCCCTCTCCCACACACAGTAAGACCGAGGTAAGTCCATCTGTGTAAGTTCATCTGTGTCTCCCACATACACAGTAAAACTCTGCTTTGTGTGTATATACGTCTCCCCCCATTTCTCTCTTTCCCCCCCACCTCTCTCTTTCTCCCCCCACCTCTCTCTTTCTCCCCCACACACAAGAAGACTTATGTATTCTGCTTAGTCTCTCTTCCCTCCCACACACACAGATAGACCGATGTCCTGTGCGCTCTTTCTCTCACCCCCACGGTCACGCTAAAGTACACCACACTGCCTCTGTGCCTCTCTCTCTCTGTCTCTCTCCCCCTCTCTCCTTCATACACAGTCAGAGGTCCACACTGTCTCTGTGTCTCTCTCTCCCCTACACACACACACAGACTGATGTACACACTGCCCGTTGTGTGTGAGTGTCTGCCTCAGTCTCTCTCTCCCACACACACAGTTAAAGGTACTCCACGCTGCCTGTGTGTGTGTGTATCTCTCTCTCTCTCTCTCAGTTCCACCCCCCACACCCACACACAGTGAATCAGAGGAACTCCACACTGTGTGTGTGTGTGTGTGCGCGCCTCTGTCTCTCCCTATCACAGTCAGAGTGAGGTACTCACCCCGCAGTCTCTCCGCGGCCTCTCCCCGGGCAGGGTGCATCTGCCTCCCTCAGGCTGCCGAGGAAGTCAGACACGACTCCGGTGGTGGGCTCCATGCACAGCTCCTGCCGGCTGGCTGCGAGCGGCGACGGAGGACACACCAGCGGGGCAGTCTCGGCTCTCCATGCAGTCCGAGTCTCGCTGGATCCTCGTAATCCTCTGCCTCTGTCAAATGGGTGAGTTTAACCTGACCCCCACCCCCCCCCCACCCCAACCTCCCTCCACCTCAGCTCACGCCTGGGCACCAAAGCAGCTCAGGAGGCGAACCCTGAGCTCCGTCTCCCAACAATTTGTAGGTCACATCAATAGATGCGGCCGCGCTGAATTCTATCTTTAACTCACAGCCGCAGGATGGAGATGTTGCTTATTAAAACAGACCTTCATTGAAGGTTGGCTTAAGAGTAACTCGGGAAAGGAACTTGTTAACTCGGGAGACGAACTTGAAACATCGCAGAAATGACAGTTAACGGCAAACTTGAGTCATACCCGTGGGAACTCGGTTAAACTCTTGATCATACGATACCGCTGGGGGCGACATGTTGGAGTAGTCGCACTTTTCCACGCTCCCGACCTGTTCACCAACTTTTATTTTAGCTCAGCCTAAGTTTTATAACTACCCCTAAATATTTAAACACCATTGACAGCATCTCTCCACGCCGTAAAGATGCCAAGCAGAGGAAAGAAAGAGGAGCAAAAACGGAAGACCCGACGACCAGCACCGGCATGGGCACGCTAGCTGCCATGTTAACAGAGCACAAGGTATCGCTACTGGCAGAATTCAACGCAGCGTTCACCAATCTGGATACGAAGCTGGACAATATCCAGACTACTATTTTGGATCACCAACACCGTCTTTCGTCATTAGAGTCTTTTGCCGATACCACCAGCCAAGACATACGAGCTATAACGACAATGCTAACTACGGTGACTGAAGAGAACGCCAAGCTAAAGTCTAAGCTTATCGGCCTGGAAGGCAGGAGTCGCCGAAATAACATAAGGATAGTCGGTCTTCCCGAGAATATCGAAGGCCCCCAAACAACAGCTTTTTTCTCTCAACCTGCTCGAGACTCTTGGCGAACACACACTGGAATCAGCTCCGGAGCTAGACCGAGCCCACCGTACGCTAACAACCAAGCCAAGCCCTGGTGAGAAACCCAGAGCAGTTGTGCTCTGCTACCATAGATACCAGACCCGCGAGTTGGTGGTGCGTGAGGCTCGGAGGCAGAGGAGTAATCTGAAGTACAAGGATATCCCGATCCACATTTTCGAAGACTACTGTCCCGAGATAGTTGAACAACGCTCCGCGTACCGAGACGTTATGAAGGAGCTGTACAACCTGGGTCTCAAACCCTCCCTTCATTATCCAGCCAAGCTGTTCATCATGGCCGGGGATGGAAAGAGGCGACGACTAACATCTCCCGAGGACGCTCAGGATTTCATCTCATCTTACCGTCGACGCAGACCGGGACCCACAGCCGACTGACTTCGCTCGGTACGTCTATACCGAGTGGCACTGGGGTCCGGTTAATCTACGGTTACACTATGGACTAACTTTAGCTTGATCGCTCTTAGCAACTAGCCATTGCTAGCGTTCGGCCTTGCTGATTATACTAGACCCCTGTCTTGAAATGTATGAGGCTGGTAAGAATTCACCACGATTCATGACTATCTTATGCCAACTTTTCCTTATAATGTGTATGTGTAATCATACTTGAAAGGTTCTTCACCTGCACATGCTATAAAATTGGACTTAATGGACCCACTTTGTGGTTCGTGATCTGGCCTCTGCCTTCTTGTTTTTGCAGCTGGCTGCTAACGCTGCCAGCATTCGGCTAGTTTGTTTACACTAGTCTTCGTAGTGGACTGTCTGGGGCTGATAAGAGCTCATTACAGCCAAGGCTGTGTTATATCCAATCTGCTCCTACAGCGTTTTTGTTTAACAATACTTAATTGATGCTCTTTTGTCCTGCGCTTGAATCCAAGAGCCCAGTTTGCAACTTGCTAACTTTTCCAAAGCTAACTCTTTCTTTATACCTTGTCCACTTTAAGATATACTATGTAACACCAAAGGAAGCTATTCTTGCTCCACTTATACGCTGGCTTGCTTATTCAGTATCACCATTTTGTTAATTTGCTTTGTCTTGTTATTACTATCATCATTACTATCATTACCATTAGTGTTAGCAATGACATTGGCAGTGCAACTACTATGGCTATTATTTCAACTTTGTATTTATTTATTTATGTTTATTTTACTTTATTTCTACTTTCTATTTTTCAAATTATTATTATCATTGTTATTATTATTATTACTATACTTATTTCATTTTATGTTACTTTACTGACATTGAGCGATTTTGTTGCTTTGGGAGGTGGAAATATTGGGAGTTAAGATCGGATATCTCCATGCGGATGGGAGGAGAACGCACCTTGGTGCAATGGGCACTCAAGGTTGAGTTGGGACATGGGGGATCTCAGGTCCGGGGACTCAGGTTTGAAAGATGGTTAAGTGATATGTGTCCCACTTGTTTGTTGTGTGTGTACGTGTGCATGTATCTTTTAATTTTTAATTTTTTTTATTACTCCTCCCCCTCCCACATCCCCACTCGCGGCAGCTGGCTTCGACGCGCTCTTCCGTCTCGACTTGCAGTACTACAGCGCGTGTCCACTCGCTTGGATATAGCTAAGTATGGCCAACACAAACGACACTCTTAGATTTGTCTCGTGGAACGTGAGGGGGGTGGGAAGTCCTACCAAGACTGACAGGATCTTGGCCCACTTGCAACAGCTCAAAGGCGATATATTTTTTATTCAAGAGACCCACCTTCGCAACAGAGAGGTAACACGGCTCAAGAGAGGCTGGATTAGCCACTTATTTCACTCGAAATTTAATGATAGGGCTAGGAGTACTGCTATCCTGATTCGTAAGAACGTTATGTTCGAACCCCAGAAAACTGTGGAGGATCCTGCTGGCTGCTTTGTCATGGTGTCTGGCAAACTGCAGGACACACCTGTTATATTGGCCAGCATTTACGGACCCAGCTGGCCCGTACAGCTCATTACGGGCCCGTACAACTCATTTGTAACCAAATTTTTTACATCTCTCCCAACTATTGAAAATCACCACGTCATTGTGGGTGGAGATTTTAATCTGGTCCAAGACCCTATACTGGACAGATCTTCGAACAAAGCCTCTACTTTAACTAAATCAGGTAAGACTCTGCATGCTTTTGCCAAACAACTTGGGCTCACAGACCCATGGAGATTTACATTCCCCACGACTAAATTATTTTCATTTTTGCCCCACGTGCACCGTACCTATACCCATATAGACTTCTTTCTCTTAGATAATAGACTGCTCTCCAAAATCAAATCCAGCGAGTATCATAGCATCGTAATATCAGATCACGCTGCGACCTCCCTCGATCTCCACTTCGTAAACGAACTAACCCCTTTAAACAGTGGAGGTTCAACTCCTCGTTATTAGCAGAGGCTCACTACATGCAATTCTTGCACTCCCAAATCATCTTATATTTTGACCTGAATGACTCGCCGGACATAGAAAGTGGTATACTCTGGGAAGCTTCAAAAGCCTATATTTGGGGCCAACTTATCTCTTTTGTCTCCACCCTGAAAAGAACCGACACGTCCCAAACGGCAGAACTGTTACAAAAAATAAAGGACATTGATGACAAATATGCATCTGACCAAGACCCTAACCTTTATAGAGAACGCCCTAGGTTACAAACAGACTTTGACCTCACGTCTACTAATAAAGCCAAGCTACGACTGCTTAAATCTAGGCAACACTTTTTTGAATCTGGGGATAAAGCTGGGAAGCATTTGGCCCATCAGGCCAGAACCGAGGCGACTTCACGGCTAATTACAGCCATTAGATACAGTTTAGGGGAGATTCATACTGATCCTCTTAGAATTAATGAAGCATTTGCCAAATCCTACGCTGAACTATACGCTTCCGACTGTCCTCCCACTGCAGGTGACATGCTCAGTATTTTGACGTTTCCCCGAATTGACGATGAAGCCACGAGAGGCTTGGGTGGTCCCATAACTGTTGCTGAGGTCCAAGCAGCCATCACATCGCTGCAAAGCGGAAAGTCACCCGGCCCTGACGGCTTCACTGTAGAATATTACAAAGCTTTCTCTGCTCTCCTCGCACCAGTCCTGAGAGATATGTACAATGAGGCGTTTTTACATCGTCGCCTACCGCCCACCTTGTCGTGGGCTACTATCTCCCTTATTCTTAAAAAGGAGAAAGATCCCCTGCTTTGTAGTAGCTATAGACCAATTTCACTTGCACGGAATGCAGGTGCGAGCCCAATGGCCCACCTGCTTGCGCAGACCGTGCCACATGAAACGAGCGGCCACTAGTGCCGTTGTCGCCCGGATTGATGGGTGAGCCAGTCCGTGGATCACCTCGAACACCGTCCGGCGCCAGGTGGCAGGGACGATGGGGCGCGGCTGACCGGACGATGCATCGCACAGGATTGTCACTCCTCCAGGACCGAGAGGGACATCCTCAAGGCGGAGGCCGGAGATGGCAGTCCGGTAGGCGGGCATCTCATCGTCCGTGAGCTGTGCCTCTGCCAGAGCAGAATAATCAATTCCGGGCGCCATCTCGAACACGGCGTTGATAGCAGGGCGGGACAATGCGTCGGCCACCCGGTTCTCTTTCCCCTCGATGTAGCGGATAGACGTTGTATACTCCGAAATGTACGCCAATTGCCGCTGCTGCCGTGCGGACCAGGGGTCGGAAACCTTCGCCAGGGCGAAAGTGAGCGGCTTGTGGTCCGTGTAGGTGGTGAACGGGCGGCCCTCCAGGAATTAGCGAAAATGGCGCACTGCCAGGTACAGAACCAGGAGGTCGCGATCGAACGCGCTGTATTTCGTCTGCGCGCGGTTGAGGTGCCGGCTGAAGAAGGCCAGGGGCCGCCAACCTCCGCCCGTCAGTTGCTCCAGCACAGCACCAACCGCCGAATCAGAGGCATCCACCATGGGAGCAGTCGGGGCATCTGCCCGCGGGTGCACCAGCAGTACGGCCCGAGCAAGGGCCTCCTTCGCGCCGTCAAAAGCTGCCACTCCCTCGTGGGTCCATTCAATGTTCTTGTGCTGCCCACCCGCCAGGAGTTGATACAGCGGCCGCATGATGTGGGCCGCGGATGGCACGAAACGATGGTAAAACGCCACCATGCCGACAAACTCCTGCAGGCCACGCACCGGGCGTGGGCGGGGAAACCGACGGATGGGGTCGACCCTGTCAGGCAGGGGAACCGCGCTTTGCGCAGTCACGCGGCGGCCGAGGAAGTCAATCTCGGTCACACCAAAACGGCACTTGTCAAGGTTGATGGCCAAACGATGCTCGCTGAGCCGCTGACAGAGCTGCCGAAGGTGGGCGCAGTGCTCCTGCTGCGAGCGGCTGGCCACCAGGATGTCGTCCAGATACACAAACACGAAATCGAGGTCGCGACAAACCCCGTCCATTAGGCGTTGAAATGCCTGCGCAGCGTTCTTGAGGACGAACGGCATGCGCGTGAACTCAAAAAGTCCGAATGGCGTGATGATCGCCGTCTTGGGTACGTCATCCGGATGAACCGGGATCTGGTTATAACCCCGTACCAGATCCACTTTTGAAAATATTATGGCCCCAGCCAAATGGGCGGTGAAGTCCTGGCTGTGGGGTACGGGGTATAGATCCGTTGTTGTTGCGGCGTTCAGCCGTCGGTAATCCCCGCAAGGTCGCCAGCCCCCGCTTGACTTAGGGACCATGTGGAGTGGGGACGCCCAAGGGCTGCTCGAAGGACGGACGATCCCCAAGGTCTCCATTGTGCGGAATTCCCGCCGTGCCAGACGCAGTTTATCCGGCGGCAGTCGGCGTGCTCGTGCGTGGAGAGGTGGGCCGGTAGTCTGGATAAAATGTACCACTCCGTGGCTGGGGGTCGATGATCCAAACTGCGGGGTCGTAATGTCTGGGAACGCGGCCAAGTTCCGTGCGAAGCGGGAGTCCACGGACGACAGGGGCCGTCCCACCGGTTGATACAAACGTGATCGGCTCCATCGTAGCGGCGTTGACCAAGCGCTGACGCCTGACGTCCACCATGAGGGAATGCGCCCGGAGGAAATAGGCCCCGAGCAATGGCTGGGAGACGTCGGCAATGGTGGATTGCCACGAGAAATGGCAGGAGCCGAACACGATCGGAACCATGCGCACTCCATATGTGCGGATGGGGCTGCCATTCGCCGCGGTGAGGACGGGCCCCCGCTTACCGGACGGATTGTCGGCCAGCGAAGGGGGCAGGACGCTGAGCTCCGCTCCAGTATCAACGAGGAAGCGGGTCCCGGAGCGCCGATCCCAGGCGAAGAGGCGGTGAATTTGGCCGGCCGCCGCGGGAACTATTGGTAGCCGGCCCAAGCATTTCCCGGGAACGTGCCCGGCTGGCGGCATTGTCGTGCTGCAGCACCCCAGCGCTGGTGTTAGTAGCACCAGCGCCTCATGTTGGTGTTACTTGGAGCTTGCTGGCTCCTGATGGTGGTGCCTACAGCTTGCTGCCGCTGGACTGCAGGTGCAGTACCCCTCACGGCCGCGGGGGGCGATCTGACGGGACGTCGGGCTGGAGCTGTCACTCCTTCCACAGCTCCCCCGCCCCACCGGAGGAAATCGGGGGCTGCCGGGGTGACGTCATCGGCGCGCCTGCCAACGGCCAGCGCGTTGACGTCATCAGTGCGAATCGGCCTCAGCGCGTCCCCGTCTCTGCTGACGGCCAGCGCGATGACGTCATCAGGGCGCGCCAACCACATCGCGTCGGCGCGCCTCCCGAGGGCCCTGATGTCTGCAAAGGAGACGTCTGTGAGCTGCAGACGAATGTAGGCCGGCAGCAGATGCAGGTAAGTATATTCGAATAGCAGGCACGGCGTGTGCCCATCCAGTAGAGCCACCATCTCCTTTAGGAGGCTTGATGGCCGTCGGTCGCATAGGCCCTCAATATGCAGGATCTTAGGAGCACGCTCCATCCTACTTAGACCATAAATCTGGAGCAGGAGCTCCTTAAGGCCGAGATATTATCAGTGTCCGGGGGTGGCTGCGAGGAAGTCCGTGACCTCCTCAACCGTGTCCTGGTCGAGGGCCCCCACCAGGTAATAGAAGCAGGTGGCATCGACCGTGATGCCCTGCAGGTTGAACTGGGCCTCCGCCTGCTGGAACCAGATGAGCGGCCGGGTGGTGCAGAAGGTAGGCTGTTTCACCGAGACCGCGTCCAGAGACCGGGCCGGGCCGGCCTGTGAGGAGGTAGGGCTTTCTCTTCTCTCCATCATGACGCCAATGGAGCGTCGGGGTCACCAATGTGGTGCGTGGGTCCCAAAAGGAAGCACGAAGTCGAGTGTTTTGAGAGGCACCTTTAATTATGTTCCTCCCGCCTGTAGGGAAGACCAAACGAGAGAAAGATGGCTCCTAAACCCCTGCCTTTAAACCCGCTGGCTAAGGGCCGCCTCCGGACTGAACCACTCCCGTGCCGAGGGGTTCGACAGGTATGATGGCACGACCCTTGGGAGCCGCCACATTATAAACGTAATTACCAAAAGAGTGAGCTATTACCGATTAACTCATTGGTTAAGCAGCTCCCACGCTCTTTAACCTCATTCAAATGGGCAGATGACGGGTTTCGCTATCTCGGCGTTTTTAATCACAATACCCTTATCTGATATGTTCCGCACAAACTTTCTGCCTCTGGTTGAGAAAGCCGAAAGAGATTTTGACCGCTGGTCAGTTTTACCGCTATCCCTCGTGGGCCGCATAAATCTGGTCAAGATGGTCGTCCTACCCAAAAACCTGTATCTTTTCCAGCACGTCCCTATATTTATCACTACATCTTTTTTTGATAAATTAGAGAGGACATTATCTAAATTTTTATGGGGTAGCAAACCGGCTAGAATCCGAAAGGCGATACTGCAGTCTCCTTAGAGTGACGGCAGTTTGGCACTTCCTGACTTTAGGCGCCACTATTGGGCACCTAACTTGCAAAATCTCCTGTATTGGATGAATGATGATTGCGACCACCTACCGACCTGGATACACATGGAAAAGGCGAGTTCACGTCTCCCGTTGCGGTCTGTCCTATGCTCCCAACTCCCCCTTCCTATAACATCTGTTGGTGCAGGCCCAATTGCGTCCATCTCGCTCAAGAAATGGAGTAAACTCAAGAAAAACTTCGGTTTACAAGGCCCTTCCATCTTGACCCCACTGCTTAAATATCACATCTTTACACCTTCAAGTACAGACCACGCATTCAAAATCTGGCATAGCAATGGTATCAGTAGTATCAAAAACCTATACAAGGATGGCATCTTTTCGTCCTTTGCGGAGCTCTCGTCCAACTACAGCCTCCCAAACTCCCACCTTTTTCGTTTTTTTCAGATTTGGGATTTTTGAAGAAGATATTCCCCTATTTCCCAAATCGCCCCCCTGAAACCCTGACCGATACTATCTTAGCTCTGGATCCCAACCAGATCTAGAGCTAAGATTTTACAACCTTGTTAGCCCGGAGACTGATCTTGCTTAACTGGAGACTCACCTGTTCCCCGACACACGCCCGTTGGATTAAGGAGGTGCTTTACAATTTAAAGTTTGAAAAATTTAGATTCTCTCTCAAAGGCTCTACCAAGACATTCCTAGATACATGGAACCCTTTCATGGAACTTCTTAACTCTCTCAACTTGTCCCCGGACTCGGAAGAGGATTGAGTGCTCTCCACCATTGTTTTGCTCTACTGCAGCTGATCTCCCCTTAACCCCCCCTCCCTACACTTATTTATTTAATTACTTACTTATTTACTGTTATAAGTGACCCCAAATAATATTTAAAAAAAAAAAAGTTTTTTTTGTTTCGTTTATCTTACCATATTTGTACGTGTACGTACACAGTGTACGTATGTGAGTGTTGTTTGTCCCCGCTTGGTTCCGACCTGATTCGGGTGGGTTGAAGGCGGGTAAGGGTAAGAGCTTTGAGGGTCGCTTATATACTGTTGTACAATTATGCCTTGACTGTCACTGTCTGTTATCATAGTATGTATGCAAATTGCTGTGAAATTCAAATAAAAAGATTTAAATGAAACTCGTGCACAACCACGAGTCTTTCGCTCGGGGTACCTCGTGGGTCAACTCGCACCGTGAGACAGGGCTTTAACCATGACTAATACAATAGATGGGAATGTGCCCCAGTTAGAATCCGGGTATACTTTTGAGGAATGGACCAAAGTCCTGGAGGCTTGGTTCGCTTTTTTTTTAATAGAATTGAATAGAATAGAATGCATTTTATTGTCATTCAAACAGTTTGGTTTGAACAAAATTGCATTGCCTACAGTCTTACATTACAAAAAACCCAAGACCCAAACTTAACACAGTTTACATAAACATCCATCACAGTGAATCTCCAACACCTCCTCACTGTGATGGAAGGCAAAGTCTTATCTCTTCTCCCGTGGTCCAGCAGTCCAACTGCAGCGTCGAGGTGAACTGGGGCTACCGATGTTAAAGCCCCGGCGGGCGATGGTAAGTCCTGTGGCCATTTAAGCCATGTGGGCCGATGTTAGGCCCGGCTCCATGTCCTTTAAACCCAGCGATTCCAGCGGGAGAAGTTGCCATTGCAGGAGCTCCGAAAAGCGGTCTCCCACCAGAGACCTGGAGCTCCCGATGTTCCTGTCCACCGGGCCTGCGGCCGGAGCCTCCGAAGCTCCGGAGTCGGGTTGCAGCCGCGCGCCACCACAGCTCTTCCCGTTCCGAAGCCGGCCAGCTCTGCGATGTCAGGTCCGCAGGCTCCGCGACTGAAGCCCCCAGGTTGGTCGCGGTTGGAGGCCGCCGCCGGCTCCACGATGTTAGGCCCAAGGACATCGGAGACCCGACAGGGAAAAGGTCAGGTACCCAAACGAGGAAGAGACTAACGGTTGCCCCCCCCAACCCCCCACACCCCACATATACATAACTAAAAAGTAATAATAATTACTAGACTCGACATACATATAACAAGACAAAATTAAAAAAAAAGACAGTCGGACTGTAGTCGAGTCGCTGCCGATAGGCGCCGCCACACCACACGACACTTCAAACGATATCACTTCAGAAGTGAAGAAAAGAGCATTGTTCCTTACAGGTTTAGGCTCCTGTCTTCTCCTCTCCTCTCCACTCCTCTCCTCCCCTCTCCTCTCCTCCTCTCTCCTCTCCTCACCTCCTCTCTCCTCTCTCCTTTCCTCACCTGTCCTCTCCTCTCCTCTCTTCTTCTCCCGTCTTCTCTCCTATCCATACCTCTCCTCTCCTTTACTCCCCCTTTACTCCCCCTTCATTCCCCCCTCCGTACTTCTCTCCCCCACATCTCCTCTCCTTTACCCTGCTCTCCCATCTCCCCTCCTCCCCTCATCTACTCCCCTCATCTCCTCCCCTCCCTTCTCCCCTCCTCTTGCCTCTCCCCTCCCCCCTGGCCTCCTCCCCTCATCTACTCCCCTCATCCCCTCCCTTCCATACTCCATCCTCCTCCTTTCCTCTCCTCGTTTCTCTTCTCCTCCGCTCTGCACTGCTCTCCTCTCCTCCCCTTTCCTTCCTCCCCCCTCTCTCTGTTCCCACCGCTCAAATCCAGCACCAAAGATTGTCTCCTTTCCCCTTTCCTCTCCCATCTCCTCTCCTCCCTTCCCCTCTCCTCCTCTCCCCTCCTCTCTGCTCCCTCTCCCTCTCCTCTCTGCCTCACCTCGCCTCTCACCTCTCATCTTCTCTCCTATCTTCTCCTCTCCTCTCTCCTCTTCCCTCCTCTGGCTTCCTCACCTCCCTTCTCTCCTCTCGCCCACCCCCCGCTTTTCTCGTTCCTCCACTCCTATACTTTCCTCACCCCTATCCCCTCCCCTCCTTCCCTGTTCTCTCCTCTCCTCCCTTCACCTCCCCTCTCGCCTCTTTCTTCTCCACCCTCCCTCTCCTCCCCTCCCCTCTTCTCTCCTCCCCTCTCCTCTGCTTTACTTTCCTCTCCTCTCTCCCGTCCCCGCCTCCCCTCTCCTCCCCTCTTTTCTCCTCACCTCCCCTTTCCTCCACACACTTCCTCTCCCCTCGTCTCCCCTCATCTCCTCTCCTCCACTCCCCTCTCCTCTCCACAGCTCGTCTCCTCCACACCTCCTCCAAGTTGGCATTGGTCAAAAAAAATGTGAATTATCCCGAGTGTGTGTGTAGGATAGTGTCAGTGTGCGGGGATCGATGGTGGGCGCGCAATCGGTGGGCTGAAGGGTCCGTTTACGCGCTGTGCCTCAAGACTAAAAGTTATGTGGCATAAAACACAGTGCTGGAGGAACACTCAAGCACGACAGGCAGCATCTCTGGAGGAAAGGAATGAGTGACCTTTTGGGTCGAGACCCTTCTTCAGACTGAGAGTAAGGGGAGAGGGAAATGAGAGAGAGAGAGAGCATCACATTTGTGTTTTGCAGTTCCATGTTTCTAGAATTTATCGTGGAGCGACTTCGTTATCTCCACCACCAGCATGACAAGCAGAGCAAATATCTAGTTTAGGTTGGAGATACAGCGTGGAAACAGGTCCTTTGGCCCACCCAGTCCGCGCAGACCTGCGATCACCACGTACACTAGCACTATCCTACACACACTAGGGACAATTTATAATCTTTACCGAAGCCAATTAACCTACAAACCTGCACGTCTTTGGAGCGTGGAAGGAAACCGGAGCACCCGGAGTAAACCCACGCAGGTCACGGGGAGAACGTACAAACTACGTACAGACAGCACCCGTAGTTAGGATGTAACCAGGACCACTGGCGCTGTGAGGCAGCAACTCTACCGCTGCGCCATCGTGTGACTCCACATTGGGAGAGAGGAGACACAGCCTCTGCTGAGGCTGGAATCTGTAACAAGGACAAACGGCAGGAGGGACTCAGTGGGTCGGGCAGCATCTGTGGAGGCAGAGGGATGGACGACATTTCGGGCAGGGAGCCTGCATCAGGACTGAGAGTGGAGAGAGGTGACGCAGCCCATACCATCACACAAACCGACCTCCCTTCCATTGACTCCATCTACACCACACGCTGCCTCGGAAACGCCAGCAGCATCACCGAGGACTGGTCTCACCCCGGCCACTCCCTCTTCTCCCCTCTCCCATCATGCAAGAGTTACAGAAGTGTGAAAACGCACACCTCCAGATCCAGCTGTGATCAGGCAACTGGATCATCCCACCACAACTAGAGAGGGTGGTGAATCTGCGCAATGCTTTGCCACAGAAGGCTGTGGAGGCCAAGTCATTGGGTATTTTTAAAGCAGAGATAGATAGATTCTTGATTAGTACGGGTGTCAGGGGTTATGGGGAGAAGGCAGGAGAATGGGGTTAGGAAGGGGAGACAGATCAGCCATGGTTGAATGGCGGTGTAGACTTGATGGGCCAAATGGCATAATTCTGCTCCTATCATTTATGAACTGATGAATATTGGACGTCTCTGTGAAGCTCTTTGTGTGAATCAGAGTGTGTATCTAATCCAGACCACACAGAGGTGGCAACATGCCTTCCTCCCTTTCACATGTGCAAACCATTTGGATTGTGAATGACAATCTGCCAGCACTCAGGATCAATTTCTTGTCTCACTGGTGTTTAAATTCAAATTCACAAGTTACAGCAGGTAGTTTTTGAACTGGTGACCTCTGCATCCAAGTGGCCAGAGCACGGCACGACTTGCTCTGAAGAGCAGTCACGCGAGTAAAACAGTCAACACACACAGAGTCACAGAGTGATACAGTGTGGAAGTAGGCCCTTCGGCCCAACTTACCCACACCGGCCAACATGTCCCAGCTACACTAGTCCCACCTGCCTGTGTTTGGCCCATATCCTTCCATACCTGTCCTATCCATGTACCTGTCAATCTGTTTCTTAAACGTTGGTATAGTCCCAGCTTCAACTACCTCCTCCTGCAGCTCGTTCCATACACCCACCACCCTTTGTGTGAAAAAATGTATTCTTTGATTCAATAGACAATAGACAATAGGTGCAGGAGGAGGCCATTCGGCCCGTCGAGACAGTACCGCCATTCAATGTGATCATGGCTGATCATCCCCAATCAGTACCCCGTTCCTGCCTTCTCCCCATATCCCCTGATCCGCTATTTTTAAGAGCCCTATCTAGCTCTCTCTTGAAAGCATCCAGAGAACCGGCCTCCACCGCCCTCTGAGACAGAGAATTCAACAGACTCACCACTCTGTGAGAAAAAGTGTTTCCTCGTCTCCGTTTTAAAGGCTTACTCCTTATTCTTAAACTGTGGCCACTGGTTCTGGACTCTCCCAACATCGGGAACATGTTTCCTGCCTCTAGCTTGTCCAAACCCTTAACAATCTTATATGTTTCAACGAGATACCCTCTCATCCGTCTAAACTCCAGAGTGTTCAATCCCAGCCACTCCATTCTCTCAGCATACGACAATCCTGCCATCCCGGGAATTAAAATTGTAAATCTATGCTGCTCTCCCTCAATAGCAAGAATGTCCTTCCTCAAATTAGGGGACCAATACTGCACACAATACTCCAGGTGTTTGCTCAATAGGGCTCTGTACAACTGCAGATTCCTATTAAATCTATTCCCCTTCACGTTAATCCTATGTCCTCTGGTCCTCGATTCCCCTACTCTGGGCATTCACCCTATCTATTCCCCTCATGATATTATACATCTCTACACGATCACCCCTAATCCTCCTGCACTCCACGGACGGGGGTTAGCTTGGAGGCGTCTTGTATAAATGTCCTTGGAACCAG
This sequence comes from Malacoraja senta, assembly GCA_038087875.1. Classification (NCBI taxonomy): domain Eukaryota; kingdom Metazoa; phylum Chordata; class Chondrichthyes; order Rajiformes; family Rajidae; genus Malacoraja; species Malacoraja senta. The sequence goes on along the minus strand of JAXLNO010000051.1, from coordinate 557,355 downwards.
ACCCCAACAGGATTTAGAAATAAGGAACTGCAGATGCTGGTTTACCAAGGAAAGTCACACGGTGCTGGAGTAACTCAGCGGGTCAGGCAGCAACTAGAGACTCCTTGTAGCGTAGGAGGATGAGGGGTGATCTTATAGAGGTGTACAAAATCATGAGAGGAATAGATCGGGTAGACGCACTGAGTTTCTTGCCCAGAGTAGGGGAATCGAGGACCAGAGGACTTAGGTTTAAGGTGAGGGGGGAAAGATTTAATGGGAATCTGAGGGGTAAATCTCCACACAAAGGTTGGTGGGTGTATGGAACGAGCTGCCAGAGGAGGTAGTTGAGGCACGGATATTGCAATGTTTAAGGAAATGGGCCAAACGCAGGCAGGCTGGACTAGTGTAGATGGGGCATGTTGGTTGGTGTGGGCAAGTTAGGCCGAAGGGCCTGTTACGAATGTATGAATGAATAGGTTTATTGGCCAAATATTCACATACAAGGAATTCGCCTTGGTGCTCCGCCCGCAAGTGACAACATGACATACCGTGACAGTTTGGAATGACACATAAAACATTAATAATAAAACATTATTGATTAAACATGTGAATTAAATAAAATACCAGAGCAAAAGAATGCCACAGATGTTTGGTTATTGAGTAGAGCTACTACTCGTTGAAAAAAAGCTGTTTTTTATGTCTGGCTGTGGCATATTTGACAGTCCGGAGTCGCCTTCCAGAGGGAAGTGATTCAAAGAGTTTGAATCCATGCTGTATTTAACCCTGTGACTCTATATCTAAGCGGGCCAGGTAACATTTCTGGAGAAGGTTGATAGGTGACGTTTTAGGTCGAGTCTGAAGAAGGGTCCCGACCCGAAACGTCGCCTATCTATGTTCTCCAGGGATTGCAGCCTGAACCGCTGAGCTACTCCAACACTTGGTGTCTTTCCCAACTGGATGTGACATCTTACAAAGGGTTTGGGGAGTAGAAAGAGAGCGATTGGCAGGAACATTAACAAGGGAAAAAAAGCCAACATTTAAAATGACCGTATTTATGTTTATAAATCCATAATTGCCCTGGCTTTGTGTCGTGCAGGCCTCACATCTAATCAACGACGATGAACTTTGGCACGGGGAAATATCCAATCTAGGAAACAGAAGTTTACTTCAACATCAGACTGTTTGTTTGTCCGCTTTCTGTTGCGTCGCTGATAACAGCCACAGCAGTCATTTGACCCTCTTGATTTATTACACTGGGCACCGGCTTGAGCGCTGCAAGAAGTAAAATGGACAGCGCTGTGTTTGAGAAAACATTGGCCGCATGTGCCCAAGAGCAATGTCCTCAATACAGCTCTCTCGTGCCAGCAGCATGTCGAGATATTCCAACTCTGTTATAGTCCAGCAAACGTACCCATGCATAGACGAGAAAAAACAGTGAGGAAAAATATTAAGCATGGGCCTGACTTCAGAATTAAAGGACGTTCTTTCAGGAAGGAGACGAGAAGGAATTTCTTCAGTGAATCTGTGGAATTCCATGCCACAGAAGGCTGTGGAGGCCACGTCAATGCATAATTTTCATAGACAATAGAAAATTGGTGCAGGAGTAGGCCATTCGGCCCTTCGAGCCAGCACCGCCATTCAATGTGATCATGGCTGATCATCCCCATTCAGTACCCCGTTCCTGCGTTCTCCCCATATCCCCTGATTCCGCTAACTTTCAGAGCCCTATCTGGCTCTTGAATGTATCCAGAGAACCGGCCTCCACCACCCTCTGAGGCAGAAAACTCCACAGACTCATTACTCTCTGTGTGAAAAAGTGTTTCCTCAACTCCTAAGGTAGCGATAGATAGATTGCTGATTAGTATGGGTGTCAGGGGTTATGGGGTGAAGGTAGGAGAATGGGGTGAGGAAGGAGAGATAGATCAGGCATGCTTGAATGGCGGAGTAGATTTGATGACCGAATGGACAAATTCTACTCCTATTCCTTATGATCTTATGGCTTTAGATTTCAGTTGAGTTTAGTTGATAGTCACGTGTACTGAGGTACAGTGAAAAGCTTTTGTTGCGTGCTAACCAATCAGCGGAAAGACAATACATGATCACAATCGAGACGTCCACATTGTACAAACACATGATAAAGAGAATAACATGAATAACTTTGAGTGCAAAATAAAATCTGGTAAAGTCCGATTAAAATAATCCGAGGGTCTCCAATGTGGAAGATGGGAGGTCAGGACTGCTCGCTAGTTGGTGATTTGGAGGTTCAGTTGCCTGATAACAGCTGGGAAGAAACTGTCCCTGAATCTGGAGGTGTGCGTTTTCACAATTCTGTACCTCTTGCCTGATGGGAGAGGAGAGAAGAGGGAGTTGACCGGGGTGAGACTGGTTGCTGTTGGCCTTGCCGAGGGAGCACCCTGGCCACACTCTCATTTATCTGTATTATGTATCTGTATATTCTGTATATGCATATGTACATGTTCCGTGTACGTATCTGTATATGTACATGTATGTATCTGTACACTGTGAACGTAATTATGTATAGTCTTTCCGCTGACTGGTCAGCACGCAGCATAAAGCTGTTCATAAGTCACTGGAGCAGAATTAGGCCATTCGGCCTATCGCGTCCAGTCCGCCATTCAATCATGGCTGATCGTTTTAAGAAAGAACTGCAGATGCTGGAAATATCGAAGGGAGATAAAAATGCTGGAGAAACTCAGCGCATGATGCAGCATCTATGGAGCGAAGGAATAGGTAACGCTTCGGGTCGAGACCTTTCTTCAGACTGATGTGGGGGTGGGGGTAGTAGAAAGGAAGAGGTGGAGACAGTGGGCTGTGGGAGAGCTGGGAAGGGGGAGGAGCAAGCCAGGACCAAAGATCTCCGCTCTATGATCTTTGTCCAGGACTACCCCCACTCTTATCCTCGCCTCTCCTCTCCTCCCCTCTCCTCTCCCCTTCTCCATTCTCTCCTCTCCTGCACTGTCCAATCCCATTCACTCTCCCCCTCTCCCCCCTCCCTCTCCCTCTCTCCCCCCACCCCTCGAATCCAGTACCAAAGATAATTGTAATATAGTGGAGGTGAGATATTGTCCCCTTCTCTCTCCCTCGTCTCCTCTCCTCTCCTCTCCTCTCCTCCTCTCCTCTCCTCTCCTCTCCTCTCCTCTCCTCTCCTATTCCTCTCATCTCCTCTCCTCCCCTCTCCTCTCCTCTCCTCTCCTCTCCTCTCCTCTCCTCTCCTCCCCTCTCCACTCCTCTCCTCCCCTCCTCTCTGCTCCCCTCCATCTCCCGCTCCCCTCCATCTCCCTCTCATCTCCCCCTCACCTCTCTCCGCACCTCTCCTCCCCTCCCTACCCTCTCCCCCGCACCTCTCCTCTGTTTTTCTCGCTCCTCCTTTACTTTCCTCTCCTCCCCTCCGCACCTCCGCTCTCCTCTCTCCTTTTGTCCTCCCATCGCCTCTCCTCTCCCCTCCCCTCCTTCCCTCACCTCTCCTCTCCTCTCCCCTCCTCTCCTCTCCTTCCCCCTCCTCGCCTCACCCCTCCTCTCCTCGGCCTCCCCTCCTCCCTCCCATCTACTCCCCCCCTTTCTTCTCTCCTCTCCACTATTTCTCCCTCCAACCTGTTGAGTCTGTGTAAGACTGTCCTTACAGTCATCACAAAAGGGCTCCGACCCTATTTGTATATTTTCTGGGAAGCAGTCCGGTGAAATCTTGGCTGGAATAAAATATGACTTAGGGGGCTGTCCCATTGCGGCGACCGAATTGGCGAGTTTAGAAGAGTTTGCCCTCAACTCATACGCGCAGAATGGTCGACACGAGGTCCTATGAGGTCTTTGTAACTCTCCTTCATGCTCGAGAATAGTCCCCGCGTACTCGTGGCCTCAGCTAGGTTGCGGTGTATTTTTCAACATGCTGAAAAATGCCCGCGAGTAAAAAAAGGTTGCCATGGAAAATTTTCTCTTTTTTACCCCTCGTATCTTTAGTCGAAGAAGGTCGTAGTAGGTCGGCATGTTATTCGTAGGTAAACGAGGGTAGTCGAAGGTAATCGTAGGTAGTCGTAGATAGTCTTCAACATAGTCGAAGGTGGTCGAAAGACGTTGAAGGAGGTCGTCTTCACCATTCGGTGTCCAATTTTCCCGGAGCAATCGAAGCTGGTCTTCAACATAGTCGAAGAGGTCGAAGGAGGTCTTCTACATAGTCAAAGGAGGTCTTCAACATGACACTTTTTCAAACTCTCCTAAACTCTTCTAAACTCGCCAATTAGGTCACCGCAGTGGGACAGCCCTTTACTGATATGGGACAACATGAATCTATATTAAGTTACTACCCATCAAATACCCTCTCCTCTCCTCCCCTCTCCTCCACTCTCCTCTCCTCACCTCTCCTCTCCTCTTCCCCCTTTCTCCTCCCGTCTCCTCACCTCACTCCTCTCCTCTCTTGTCCCCCCTTTCTCCTCCTCTCTCCTCTCCCATCCGCTGCCTCCCTCCCCTTCCTTCTCTCCTCTCGCCCCACCCCCGCTTTTCTCACTCCTTTACTTTCCTCTCCTCTCTCTCATCCCCTCACCCCCCTCCCCTCTCCCCCTCCTCCCCACTCTCATCACCTCATCTCCTCTCCTACCCCTCTCCTCCTATACTCCACTCTCCTCTTATATCCTCCCTCCACTCCGCTCCTCTCCTCTCCCCTGCTCTCTCCTCTCCTCTCCAGTACTCCCTTCTCCTCCCCTCTCCTCTCTACTCTCCTATCCTCCCCTGTCCTCTCTCCTTTACTCCCTTCCTTCCTCCCACCGCTCTTCTACCCCCCTCATCTCTCCTCTCCTTCTCTGCTCCACTCCTCTACCCCTCCCCTCTCCCCTTCTCCCTTCATATACTCCCGTCATCTCGTCTCCTACCATCTCATCTCCTCTCGCCTCTCCACTACTCCCATCTCGTCTCCTCTACACCACCCTCTACACTGCTCTCCTCTCCTCTCCTCACCTCTCCAATCCCCTCCTCTGCCCCCCTCCCACACCCTCTCTCTCCCACCCCTCAATCCAGCAGCAAAGATAACTGAATTATTGTGTAGGTGAGAAATTATCTCCTCTCCTCTCCAATCCTCCCCACCTCCTCTCCTCCCTCCCCCTCTCCTCTACCCCAACCTCTCTGCTCCCTCTCCCTCTCCTCACTCCCTCACATTTCCTCTCACCCCTCCCCTCCGCTCTTGTTTCCCCTTCCCTCCTTCTCTTCCCTACTCTCCTCTCTCCCATCCACCCGTCTCCCCCTCTCCCTCTCTTCTCCACTCCCCTCAAATCCAGCACCAAAGACAATTTGAATACAGTGGTGAGAGATTGTCCCCTCTCCTCTCATCTCCTCTCCTCTGCTCTCCTCCTCTCCTCCCCTCTCCTCTCCTCTCCTCTTCTATCCTCTCCACTCCTCTCCTCTCCTCTCCCCTCCAGTTCCCCATCTCCGCCACTCTCCTCTCCCCTCCTCACCCATCATATCCCCTCCTACCCTCTCGTCTCTTCCCTTCTCCACCACCCTCCACTCCCCTCCTCTTCATCTGCTCCCCTCGACCCTCCTCCCAACTCCCCATCTCCTTTCCTCTCCTCCCGTCCTCTTGGCTCCCCTCCCTCTCCCACTCCTGTCCTCCGCGCTCCCCGCCGTCCCCACTAACCCCCTTCCTCACCTCCCTTCTCTTCTCGTCTACTACCTTCCCCTTCTCCCATCTCCTCTCCTCCCCTCCATTCCTCTCATTCCCCCTCTCCTACCCTCCCTCTCGCACCGCTGCCCCACCCTCCTCTCTCATAACCACACCTCTCCTCCCCTCGCCTATCCTCCCCTCTCCTCCTCCTCCTCCCTTCTCCTATTACCTCCTCCCCCTCCTCTTGTCTCCTCTCCCCTCAAATCCAACACCAAAGAGAATTGGTGGAGGAGAGATTGTATCATCTCCTCCTCACCTCTCCCTTCCTTCCCTCTCCTATTGCCACTCCCGTCCTCTCTTCTCCTTCCTCACTTCTCCACTATCTCTCCTCCTCTCCTTTCCCATATCCCCTCCTCCCCTCCCCTCTCCTTTCATCCCCTCACCTTTTCTGTCCTCTCTCCTCTCATGTACTCTCCTCCCCTCTGCTCCCTCTCCACTGCTCTCCTCCTCCCCACATCTTTTCCCCCACATCTCCTGTCCTCTCCCCTCGTTCCCTCCCCTTTCATCACCCTCCTCTCCTCCCCTCGCCTCTCCGCTCCCCTCCTCCCTTCTCCTATCCCCTCTTACCCTCTCTTCTCCTCTCAACCTCCACTACCTTATTCTCTCCTCTGCTCTCCTCATCCCTCGTCCCTCTTCCCATCTCCCCCCTCTACTCTCCTCGCCCCTCCTCTCCTCTCCTCTCCACCCCTCCTCCCCGCCTCCACCCATCCACTCTCTTCTCCCCTCTTCTCAACCACACCTCCCCACCCCTCTCCTTCCCCTCCTCTCAACCACTCCTCCCCTCCCAACTCCTCTCCCCTCCCTCCCCCCTCCCTCCCCTCCGCTCTCCTCTCCCCTCTCCTCTCCCCTCTGCTACCTCCTCCTCTTCTCATCTCCCCTCCCCTCAAATCGAGCACCAAAGATAATAGGTGGAGATAAGAGATTGTCTCCTCTCCTCCTCCTCTCCTCTCCACCCATGTTGTGTATGAGAATATGATTAGCATTTTTGAAGGTCATGCGCGATGGTACACATGCGCAGAGAGTCTCAAGATGGTGATTTCAATACAAGAAGAATGTTAAGTGCCTGTGTGTTCTGAGTCTTATTTAAGTCCGTTTCCAGCGCAAATACATACCAATTTGGTGATGAGGATGTCGATTCCGTTAGCAGGAACAGAATTACGGTCGATTTGAGGCATTCTCAAGATCGAACATCAAGTTAATGACAAGCTATGTATTTGGCTCGCAAAAAGTTGGAACCGGAACGCACGATCGCCATGCAACAGGCAGTGCTGTAGCGGGACAGCACAGCTAGAAGCTAGAAGCGGTGTCCAGAGACAGTCAAATCAGAACAATATTGAGAACAATAATTTAGAGGATATATGCGTGCATTGCATTTATATTAGTGTATTATTATATTAGTATATTATTATTAGTATGTCCTCTCTCCTCCCAAGTATTATATTAGTTAATTATTATATTGGTATGTTAGTATAAATCTATTAGTATAAGAGAATTATTGTTCGTGAATTTACTGGATAACTGCTCAGTAATATTGTAAAGGAAATAAGTCCATTGCAGACAACATTGTGTAAAAGGATGGATCATTGTGTACCTGAGTAGCAACAGTGTAACCATGGCTTATACAATAGTTGGGAATGTGCCCCAGTTAGAATCTGGGTATACCTTTGAGGAATGGACCAAAGTCCTGGAGGCTAGGTTCGCTTGAAACGATGTCACTTCAGAAGAGAAGAAAATAGCATTGTTCCTTACAGGTTTAGGAAGCAAGGGTTATCATATCCAACGTGCGTTGCTGCAGTCAGCAAAACCCGCTAGTATAACGTACAAGGAATGTAAGGAGGCATTAATTGCTCATTTCTCAACAAAACCAACAGAAATAGTGCAAAGATAACGATTCTATACTTGCACCCAAGCATATGGAACAATCCCTCAGTTCCTAGCAAGGCTTCAACAGTTAAGTGATAGGTGTAATTTTAAGGAACTGGAGAATATGCTAAGGGATAGATTGGTGGTAGGATGGGTACACCAAAATTAACCTTTGAGAACCAGCCAATGAAGCAGCCTGGACTAAAGAAGACAAGGAGTCCACCAAGGGCATCCAGAGTCAAGGTTCAATTCTCCAAGAAGTGCTGGAGATGTGGCGCAGCCATGAGCCAGCGACGTGTAAATTTAGAGATGGTAGGTGCTTCAGGTGCTCGGGAACGGGTCACACCAAAAGCCAGTGTGATGCTGTTAGAGCTTACCAACAGAGGAGGAGACA
>JAXLNO010000051.1:514641-549251 GCA_038087875.1 Malacoraja senta | reverse complement strand
GAGGATTGGAGAGGAGAGGAGATAATTTCTCACCTACACAATAATTCAGTTATCTTTGCTGCTGGATTTGAGGGGTGGGGAGAGAGAGGGTGTGGGAGGGGGTCAGAGGAGGGGATTGGAGAGGTGTGGAGAGGAGAGCAGTGTAGAGGATGGTGTAGAGGAGACGAGATGGGAGTAGTGGAGAGGAGAGAGGAGATGAGATGGTAGGAGACGAGATGACGGGAGTATATGAAGGGAGGGGAGAGGGGAGGGGTAGAGGAGTGGAGCAGAGAAGGAGAGGAGAGATGAGGGGGGTAGAAGAGCGGTGGGAGGAAGGAAGGGAGTAAAGGAGAGGAGAGGACAGGGGAGGATTGGAGAGTAGAGAGGAGAGGGGAGGAAAATGGAGTACTGGAGGGGAGAGCAGAGAGCAGGGGAGAGGAGTGGAGCGGAGTGGAGGGGAGGAGAGGATATAAGAGGAGAGTGGAGCATAGGAGGAGAGGGGTAGGAGAGGAGATGTGGTGATGAGAGTGGGGAGGAGGGGAGAGGGGAGGGGGTGGGGGACGAGAGAGAGGAGGAGAAAGGGGGGACAAGAGAGGAGAGGAGTGAGGTGAGGAGACGGGAGGAGAAAGGGGAAAGAGGAGAGGAGAGGTGAGGAGAGGAGAGTGGAGGAGAGGGGAGGAGAGGAGAGGGTATTTGATGGGTAGTAACTTAATACAGATTCATGTTGTCCATGTCAGTAAAGGGGCTGTCCCACTGCGGTGACCTAATTGGCGAGTTTAGAAGAGTTTAGGAGAGTTTGAAAAAGTGTCATGTTGAAGACCTCCTTTGACTATGTAGAAGACCTCCTTCGACCTCTTCGACTATGTTGAAGACCAGCTTCGATTAGCTCCGGGAAAATTGGACACCGAATGGTGAAGACGACCTCCTTCATCGTCCTTCGACCACCTTCGACTATGTTGAAGACTATCTACGACTATCTTAGATTACCTTCGACTACCCTCGTTTACCTACGAATAACATGCCGACCTACTACGACCTTCTTCGACTAAAGAGACGAGGGGTAAAAAGAGTAAATTTTCCATGGCAACCTTTTTTTACTCGCGGGCATTTTTCAGCATGTTGACCTCATAGGACCTCGTGTCGACCATGCTGCGCGTATGAGTTGAGGGCAAACTCTTCTAAACTCGCCAATTCGGTCGCCGCAATGGGACAGCCCCCTAAGTCATATTTTATTCCAGCCAAGATTTCACCGGACTGCTTCCCAGAAAATATACAAATAGGGTCGGAGCCCTTTTGTGATGACTGTAAGGACAGTCTTACACAGACACAACAGGTTGGAGGGAGAATAGTGGAGAGGAGAGAAGAGGGGGGGGGAGTAGATGGGAGGGAGGAGGGGAGGCTGAGGAGAGGAGGGGTGAGGAGAGGAGGGGAAAGGAAAGGAGAGGAGGGGAGAGGATAGGAGAGGTGAGGGAAGGAGGGGAGGGGAGAGGAGAGGCGAGGGGAGGACAAAAGGAGAGAGGAGAGCGGAGGTGCGGAGGGGAGGAGAGGAAAGTAAAGGAGGAGCGAGAAAAACAGAGGAGAGGTGCGGGGGAGACGGTAGGGAGGGGAGGAGAGGAGCGGAGAGAGGTGAGGGGGAGAGGAGAGGGAGATGGAGGGGAGCGGAAGATGGAGGGGAGCAGAGAGGAGGGGAGGAGAGGAGTGGAGAGGGGAGGAGAGGAGAGGAGAGGAGAGGAGAGGAGAGGGGAGGAGAGGAGTGGAGATGAGAGGAGAGGAGAGGAGAGGAGGAGAGGAGCGGAGAGGAGGAGAGGATAGGAGAGGAGACGAGGGGAGAGAGAAGGGGACAATATCTCACCTCCACTATATTACAATTATCTTTGGTGCTGGATTCGAGGGGTGGGGGGAGAGACGGAGAGGGAGGGGGAGAGTGAATGGGATTGGACAGTGCAGGCGAGGAGAGAGTGGAGAAGGGGAGAGGAGAGGCGAGGAGAGGGGAGGGGAGGAGAGGAGAGGCGAGGATAAGAGTGGGGGTAGTCCTGGACAAAGATCATAGAGCGGAGATCTTTGGTCCTGGCTTTCTCCTCCCCTTCCCAGCTCTCCCACAGTCCACTGTCTCCACCTCTTCCTTTCTACTACCCCCCACCCCCACATCAGTCTGAAGAAAGGTCTCGACTCGAAACGTTACCTATTCCTTCGCTCCATAGATGCTGCATCATGCGCTGAGTTTCTCCAGCATTTTTTATCTCCCTTCGATATTTCCAGCATCTGCAGTTCTTTCTTAAACGATCAGCCATGATTGAATGGCGGACTGGACGCGATAGGCCGAATGGCCTAATTCTGCTCCAGTGACGTATGAACAGCTTTATGCTGCGTGCTGACCAGTCAGCGGAAAGACTATATATGATTACATTCACAGTGTACAGATACATACATGTACATATACAGATACGTACACGGAACATGTACATATGCATATACAGAATATACAGATACATAATACAGATAAATGAGAGTGTGGCCAAGGTGCTCCCTCGGCAAGGCCAGCAGCAACCAGTCTCACCCCGGTCACTCCCTCTTCTCTCCACTCCCATCAGGCAAGAGGTACAGAATTGTGAAAACGCACCTCCAGCTTCAGGGACAGTTTCTTCCCAGCTGTTATCAGGCAACTGAACCACCCTATCACCAACTAGCGAGCAGTCCTGACCTCCCATCTTCCACATTGGAGACCCTCGGATTATTTTAATCGGACTTTACCAGATTTTATTTTGCACTCAACGTTATTCATGTTATTCTCTTTATCATGTGTTTGTACAATGTGGACGTCTCGATTGTAATCATGTATTGCCTTTCCGCTGACTGGTTAGCACGCAACAAAAGCTTTTCACTGTCCCTCAGTACACGTGACAATCAACTAAACTCAACTAAAATCTAAAGCCATAAGATCATAAGGAATAGTAGTAGAATTTGTCCATTCGGTCCATCAAATCTACTCCGCCATTCAATCATGCCTGATCTATCTTTCCTTCCTCACCCCATTCTCCTACCTTCACCCCATATCCCCTGACACCCATAGTAATCAGCAATCTATCTATCGCTACCTTAGGAGTTGAGGAAACACTTTTTCACACAGAGAGTAATGAGTCTGTGGAGTTTTCTGCCTCAGAGGGTGGTGGAGGCCGGTTCTCTGGATAATTTCAAGAGCCAGATAGGGCTCTGAAAGATAGCGGAGTCAGGGGATATGGGGAGAAGGCAGGAACGGGGTACTGATTGGGGATGATCAGCCATGATCACATTGAATGGCGGTGCTGGCTCGAAGGGCCGAATGGCCTACTCCTGCACCTATTTTCTATTGTCTATGAAAATTATGCATTGACGTGGCCTCCACAGCCTTCAGTGGCATGGAATTCCACAGATTCACTGAAGAAATTCCTTCTCGTCTCCTTCGTGAAAGAACGTCCTTTAATTCTGAAGTCAGGCCCATGCTTAATATTTTTCCTCTCTGTTTTTTCTCGTCTATGCACGGGTACGTTTGCTGGACTATAACAGAGTTGGAATATCTCGACATGCTGCTGGCACGAGAGAGCTGTATTGAGGACATTGCTCTTGGGCACATGCGGCCAATGCTTTCCATTTTACGTCTTGCAGCGCTCAAGCCGGTGCCCAGTGTAATAAATCAAGAGGGTCAAATGACTGCTGTGGCTGTTATCAGCGACGCAACAGAAAGCGGACAAACAAACAGTCTGATGTTGAAGAAAACGTCTGTTTTCCTAGATTGGATATTTCCCCGTGCCAAAGTTCATCGTCGTTGATTAGATGTGAGGCCTGCACGGCACAAAGCCAGGGCAATTATGGATTTATAAACATAAATACGGTCATGTTAAATGTTGGGTTTTTTTTCTTGTTAATGTTCCTGCCAATCGCTCTCTTTCTACTCCCCAAACCCCTTGTAAGATGTTACATCCAGTTGGGAAAGACACCAAGTGTTGCAGTAGCTCAGCGGTTCAGGCTGCAATCCCTGGAGAACATAGATAGGCGATGTTTCGGGTCGCGACCCTTCTTCAGACTCGACCTAAAACGTCACCTATCAACCTTCTCCAGAAATGTTACCTGGCCCGCTTAGTTATAGAGTCACAGGGTTAAATACAGCATGGATTCAAACTCTTTGAATCACTTCACTCTGGAAGGCGACTCCGGACTGTCAAAGATGCCACAGCCAGACATAAAAACAGCTTTTTTTCAACGAGTAGTAGCTCTACTCAATAACCAAACATCTGTGGCATTCTTTTGCTCTGGTATTTTATTTAATTCACATGTTTAATCAATAATGTTTTATTATTAATGTTTTATGTGTCATTCCAAACTGTCACGGTATGTCATGTTGTCACTTGCGGGCGGAGCACCAAGGCAAATTCCATGTATGTGAATATTTGGCCAATAAACCTATTCATTCATTCATTCGTAACAGGCCCTTCGGCCTAACTTGCCCACACCAACCAACATGCCCCATCTACACTAGTCCAGCCATCATGCGTTTGGCCCATATCCTTAAACATTGCAAGATCCGTGCCTCAACTACCTCCTCTGGCAGCTCGTTCCATACACCCACCAATCTTTGTGTGGAGATTTACCCCTCAGATTCCCATTAAATCTTTCCCCCCTCACCTTAAACCTAAGTCCTCTGGTCCTCGATTCCCCTACTCTGGGCAAGAAACTCAGTGCGTCTACCCGATCTATTCCTCTCATGATTTTGTACACCTCTATAAGATCACCCCTCATCCTCCTACGCTACAAGGAGTCTCTAGTTGCTGCCTGACCCGCTGAGTTACTCCAGCACTGTGTGACTTTCCTTGGTAAACCAGCATCTGCAGTTCCTTATTTCTAAATCCTGTTGGGGTCTGGTTCCAAGGACGTTTGTACAAGACGCCTCCAAGCTAACCCCCATCCGTGGAGTGCAGGAGGATTAGTGGTGATCGTGTAGAGATGTATAATATCATGAGGGGAATAGATAGGGTGAATGCCCAGAGTAGGGGAATCGGGGACCAGAGGACATAGGATTAACGTGATGGGGAATAGATTTAATAGGAATCTGCAGTTGCACAGAGCCCTATTGAGCAAACACCTGGAGTATTGTGTGCAGTATTGGTCCCCTAATTTGAGGAAGGACATTATTGCTATTGAGGGAGTGCAGCATAGATTTACAATTTTATTTCCCGGGATGGCAGGATTGTCGTATGTTGAGAGAATGGAGTGGCTGGGCTTGAACACTCTGGAGTTTAGACGGATGAGAGGGTATCTCGTTGAAACATGTAAGATTGTTAAGGGTTTGGACAAGCTAGAGGCAGGAAACATGTTCCCGATGTTGGGGGAGTCCAGAACCAGGGGCCACAATTTAAGAATAAGGAGTAAGCCTTTAAAACGGAGACGAGGAAACACTTTTTCTCACAGAGAGTGGTGAGTCTGTGGAGGACGGTTCTCTGGATGCTTTTAAAAGAGAGCTAGATAGGGCTCTTAAAATAGCGGATCAGGGGATATGGGAAGAAGGCAGGAACGGGGTACTGATTGGGGATGATCAGCCATGATCACATTGAATGGCGGCACTGTCTCGACGGGCCGAATGGCCTCCTCCTGCACCTATTGTCTATTGTCTATTAAATCAAAGAATACATTTTTTCACACAAAGGGTGGTGGGTGTATGGAACGAGCTGTAGGAGGAGGTAGTTGAGGCTGGGACTATACCAACGTTTAAGAAACAGTTTGACAGGTTCATGGATAGGACAGGTATGGAAGGATATGGGCCAAACACAGGCAGGTGGGACTAGTGTAGCTGGGACATGTTGGCCGGTGTGGGTAAGTTGGGCCGAAGGGCCTACTTCCACACTGTATCACTCTGTGACTCTGTGTGTGTTGACTGTTTTACTCGCGTGACTGCTCTTCAGAGCAAGTCGTGCCGTGCTCTGGCCACTTGGATGCAGAGGTCACCAGTTCAAAAATTACCCGCTGTAACTTGTGAATTTGAATTTAAACACCAGTGAGACAAGAAATTGATCCTGAGTGCTGGCAGATTGTCATTCACAATCCAAATGGTTTGCACATGTCAAAGGGAGGAAGACAAGTTGCCACCTCTGTGTGGTCTGGATTAGATACACACTCTGATTCACACAAAGAGCTTCACAGAGACGTCCAATATTCATGTTCATAAATGATAGGAGCAGAATTATGCCATTTGGCCCATCAAGTCTACTCCGCTATTCAACCATGGCTGATCTGTCTCCCCTTCCTAACCCCATTCTCCTGCCTTCTCCCCATAACCCCTGACACCCGTACTAATCAAGAATCTATCTATCTCTACCTTAAAAATACCCAATGACTTGGCCTCCACAGCCTTCTGTGGAAAAGTATTCCGCAGATTCACCACCCTCTCTAGTTGTGGTGGGATGATTCAGTTGCCTGATCACAGCTGGATCTGGAGGTGTGCGTTTTCACACTTCTGTAACTCTTGCATGATGGGAGAAGGGAGAAGAGGGAGTGGCCGGGGTGAGACCAGTCCTCGGTGATGCTGCTGGCGTTGCCGAGGCAGCGTGTGGTGTAGATGGAGTCAATGGAAGGGAGGTCGGTTTGTGTGATGGTATGGGCTGCGTCACCTCTCTCCACTCTCAGTCATGATGCAGGCTCCCTGCCCAAAATGTCGTCCATCCCTCTGCCTCCACAGATGCTGCCCGACCCACTGAGTCCCTCCTGCCGTTTGTCCTTGTTACAGATTCCAGCCTCAGCAGAGGCTGTGTCTCCTCTCTCCCAATGTGGAGTCACACGATGGCGCAGCGGTAGAGTTGCTGCCTCACAGCGCCAGAGGTCCTGGTTCCATCCTAACTACGGGTGCTGTCTGTACGTAGTTTGTACGTTCTCCCCGTGACCTGCGTGGGTTTACTCCGGGTGCTCCGGTTTCCTCCCACGCTCCAAAGACGTGCAGGTTTGTAGGTTAATTGGCTTCGGTAAAGATTATAAATTGTCCCTCGTGTGTGTAGGATAGTGCTAGTGTACGTGGTGATCGCAGGTCTGCGCGGACTGGGTGGGCCAAAGGGCCTGTTTCCACGCTGTATCTCCAAACTAAACTAGATATTTGCTCTGCTTGTCACGCTGGTGGTGGAGATAACGAAGTCACTCCACGATAAATTCTAGACACATGGAACTGCAAAACACAAATGTGATGCTCTCTCTCTCATTTCCCTCTCCCCTTACTCTCAGTCTGAAGAAGGGTCTCGACCCAAAAGGTCACTCATTCCTTTCCTCCAGAGATGCTGCCTGTCCTGCTTGAGTGTTCCTCCAGCACTGTGTTTTATGCCACATAACTTATAGTCTTGAGGCACAGCGCGTAAACGGACCCTTCAGCCCACCGAGTGCGCGCCCACCATCGATCCCCGCACACTGACACTATCCTACACACACACTCGGGACAATTCACATTTTTTTTGACCAATGCCAACTTGGAGGAGGTGTGGAGGAGACGAGGTGTGGAGAGGAGAGGGGAGTGGAGGAGAGGAGATGAGGGGAGACGAGGGAAGAGGA
The DNA here is from genome assembly GCA_038087875.1 of Malacoraja senta. NCBI lineage: Eukaryota > Metazoa > Chordata > Chondrichthyes > Rajiformes > Rajidae > Malacoraja > Malacoraja senta. The sequence continues at coordinate 541,712 of JAXLNO010000051.1, read as the reverse complement.
AGTGTGTGGAGGAAAGGGGAGGTGAGGAGCAAAGAGGGGAGGAGAGGGGAGGCGGGGACGGGAGAGAGGAGAGGAAAGTAAAGCAGAGGAGAGGGGAGGAGAGAAGAGGGGAGGGGAGGAGAGGGAGGGGTGGAGAAGAAAGAGGCGAGAGGGGAGGTTAAGGGAGGAGAGGAGAGAACAGGGAAGGAGGGGATGGGATAGGGGTGAGAAAAGTATAGGAGTGGAGCGAGAAAAGCGGGGGGTGGGCGAGAGGAGAGAAGGGAGGTGAGGGAGGCAGAGGAGGGAAGAGGAGAGAGGAGAGGAGAAGATAGGAGAGAAGATGAGAGGTGAGAGGCGAGGTGAGGCAGCGAGGTGAGGGAGAGGGAGCAGAGAGGAGGGGAGAGGAGGAGAGGGGAAGGGAGGAGAGGAGATGGGAGAGGAAAGGGGAAAGGAGACAATCTTTGGTGCTGGATTTGAGCGGTGGGAGAGGAAGGAAAGGGGAGGAGAAGAGAGCAGTGCAGAGCGGAGGAGAAGAGAAACGAGGAGAGGAAAGGAGGAGGGTGGAGAAGGGAAGGGAGGGGATGAGGGGAGTAGATGAGGGGAGGAGGAGAGGGGAGGAGGGGAGAGGCAAGAGGAGGGGAGAAGGGAGGGGGAGATGAGGGGAGTAGATGAGGGGAGGAGGGGAGATGGGAGAGCAGGGTAAAGGAGAGGAGATGTGGGGGAGGGAAGTACGGAGGGAGGAATGAAGGGGGAGTAAAGGAGAGGAGAGGAATGGATAGGAGAGAAGACGGGAGAAGAAGAGAGGAGAGGAGAGCACAGGTGAGAAAAGGAGAGAGGAGAGACGAGGTGAGGAAAGGAGAGAGGAGGAGAGGAGAGGGGAGGAGAGGAGTGGAGAGGAGAGGAGAAGACAGGAGCCTAAACCTGTAAGGAACAATGCTCTTTTCTTGACTTCTGAAGTGATATCGTTTGAAGTGTCGTGTGGTGTGGCGGCGCCTATCGGCAGCGACTCGACTACAGTCCGACTGTCTTTTTTTTAATTTTGTCGTGTTATATGTATGTCGAGTCTAGTTATTATTATTATTATTTTTTAGTTATGTATATGTGGGGTGTGGGGGGGGGGAACCGTTAGTCTCTTCCTCGTTCGGGTACCTGACCTTTTCCCTGTCGGGTCTCCGATGTCCTTGGGCCTAACATCGTGGAGCCGGCGGCGGCCTCCAACCGCGACAAACCTGGGGGCTTCAGTCGCGGAGCCTGCGGACCTGACATCGCAGAGCTGGCCGGCTTCGGAACGGGAAGAGCTGTGGTGGCGCGCGGCTGCAACCCGACTCCGAAGCTTCGGAGGCTCCGGCCGCAGGCCCGGTGGACAGGAACATCGGGAGCTCCAGGTCCCTGGTGGGAGACCGCTTTTCGGAGCTCCTGCAACGGCAACTTCTCCCGCTGGAATCACTGGGTTTAAAGGACATAGAGCCGGGCCTAATATCGCCCCACATGGCTTAAATGGCCACAGGACTTACCATCGCCCGCCGGGGCTTTAACACCGGTAGCCCCAGTTCACCTCGACGCTGCAGTTGGACTGCTGGACCACGGGAGAACAGATAAGACTTTGCCTTCCATCACAGTGAGGAGGTGTTGGAGATTCACTGTGATGGATGTTTATGTAAACTGTGTTAAGTTTGGGTCTTGGGTTTTTTGTAATGTAAGACTGTAGAAAATGCAATTTTGTTCAAACCAAGCTGTTTGAATGACAATAAAATGCATTCTATTCTATTCTATTCTATTAAAAAAAAGCGAACCAAGCCTCCAGGACTTTGGTCCATTCCTCAAAAGTATACCCGGATTCTAACTGGAGCACATTCCCATCTATTGTATTAGTCATGGTTAAAGCCCTGTCTCACGGTACGAGTTGACCCACGAGGTACCCCGAGCGAAAGACTCGTGGTTGTGCACGAGATTCCAAGTATATGATCAAGAGTTTCATTTAAATCTTTTTATTTGAATTTCACAGCAATTTGCATACATACTATGATAACAGACAGTGACAGTCAAGGCATAATTGTGCAACAGTATATAAGCGACCCTCAAAGCTCTTACCCTTACCCACCTTCAACCCACCCGAATCAGGTCGGAACCAAACGGGGACAAACAACACTCACATACGTACACTGTGTACGTACACGTACAAATATGGTAAGATAAACGAAACAAAAAAAATTTAAAAAATAATTTGGGGTCACTAATAACAGTAAATAAGTAAGTAATTACATAAATAAGTGTAGGGAGGGGGGGTTAAGGGGAGAGCAGCTGCAGTAGAGCAAAACAATGGTGGAGAGCACTCAATCCTCTTCCGTGTCCGGGGACAAGTTGAGAGAGTTAACAAGTTCCAAGAAAGGGTTCCATTTATCTAGGAATATCTTGGTAGAGCCTTTGAGAGAGAATCTAAATTGTTCAAGCTTTAAATTGTAAAGCACCTCCTTAAACCAACGGCGTGTGTCGGGGGACAGGTGAGTCTCCAGTTAAGCAAGATCAGTCTCCCGGCTAACAAGGTTGTAAAATCTTAGCTCTAGATCCGGTTGGGATCTAGAGCTAAGATAGTATCGGTCAGGGTTTCAGGGGGGCGATTTGGGAAATAGGGGAATATCTTCTTCACAAAATCCCAAATCTGGAAAAAACGAAAAAGGTGGGAGTTTGGGAGGTTGTAGTTGGACGAGAGCTCCGCAAAGGACGAAAAGATGCCATCCTTGTATAGGTTTTTGATACTACTGATACCGTTGCTATGCCAGATTTTGAATGCGTGGTCTGTACTTGAAGGTTTAAAGATGTGATTTTTAAGCAGTGGGGTCAAGATGGAAGGGCCTTGTAAACCGAAGTTTTTCCTGAGTTTACTCCATTTCTTGAGCGAAATGGACGCAATTGGGCCTGCACCAACAGATGTTATAGGAAGGGGGAGTTGGGAGCATAGGACAGACCGCAACGGGAGACGTGAACTCGCCTTTTCCATGTGTACCCAGGTCGGTAGGTGGTCGCAATCATCATTCATCCAATACAGGAGATTTTGCAAGTTTGGTGCCCAATAGTATCGCCTAAAGTCAGGAAGTGCCAAACTGTCGTCACTCTTAGGAGACTGCAGTATCGCCTTTCGGATTCTAGCCGGTTTGCTACCCCATAAAAATTTAGATATTGTCCTTTCTAATTTATCAAAAAAAGATTTAGTGATAAATATAGGGACGTGCTGGAAAACATACAGGAATTTGGGTAGGACCACCATCTTGACCAGATTTATGCGGCCCACGAGGGATAGCGGTAAAACTGACCAGCGGTCAAAATCTCTTTCGGCTTTCTCAACCAGAGGCAGAAAGTTGTGCGGAACATATCAGATAAGGGTATTGTGATTAAAAACGCCGAGATAGCGAAACCCGTCATCTGCCCATTTGAATGAGGTTAAAGAGCGTGGGAGCTGCTTAGCCAATGAGCTAATCGGTAATAGCTCACTCTTTTGGTAGTTACGTTTATAATGTGGCGGCTCCCAAGGGTCGTGCCATCATACCTGTCGAACCCCTCGGCACGGGAGTGGTTCAGTCCGGAGGCGGCCCTTAGCCAGCGGGTTTAAAGGCAGGGGTTTAGGAGCCATCTTTCTCTCGTTTGGTCTTCCCTACAGGCGGGAGGAACATAATTAAAGGTGCCTCACAAAACACTCGACTTCGTGCTTCCTTTTGGGACCCACGCACCACATTGGTGACCCCGACGCTCCATTGGCGTCATGATGGAGAGAAGAGAAAGCCCTACCTCCTCACAGGCCGGCCCGGCCCGGTCTCTGGACGCGGTCTCGGTGAAACTGCCTACCTTCTGGACCACCCGGCCGCCCATCTGGTTCCAGCAGGCGGAGGCCCAGTTCAACCTGCGGGGCATCACGGTCGATGCCACCCGCTTCTATTACCAGGTGGGGGCCCTCGACCAGGACACGGTTGAGGAGGTCACGGACTTCCTCGCAGCCCCCCTGGACACTGATAAATATCTCGGCCTTAAGTAGCTCCTGCTCCAGATTTATGGTCTAAGTAGGATGGAGCGTGCTCCTAGGATCCTGCATATTGAGGGCCTATGCGACCGACGGCCATCAAGCCTCCTAAAGGGGATGGTGGCTCTACTGGATGGGCACACGCCGTGCCTGCTATTCGAATATACTTACCTGCATCTGCTGCCGGCCTACATTCGTCTGCAGCTCACAGACGTCTCCTTTGCAGACATCAGGGCCCTCGGGAGGCGCGCCGACGCGATGTGGTTGGCGCGCCCTGATGACGTCAGCGCGCTGGCCGTCATCAGAGACGGGGACGCGCTGAGGCCGACGCGCACTGATGACGTCAACGCGCTGGTCGTCGGCAGGCGCGCCGATGACGTCACCCCGGCAGCTCCCGATTTCCTCCGGAGGGGTGGGGGAGCTGTGGAAGGAGTGACAGCTCCAGCCCGACGGCCCGTCAGATCGCCCCCCCCCGGCCGTGAGGGGTACTGCACCTGCAGTCCAGCGGCAGCAAGCTGCAGGCACCACCATCAGGAACCAGCAAGCTCCAAGTAACACCAACATGAATCACTGGTGCTACTAACACCAGCGCTGGGGTGCTGCAGCACGACAATGCCGCCAGCCGGGCACGTTCCCGGGAAATGCTTGGGCCGGCTGCCAATAGTTCCCGCGGCGGCCGGCCAAATTCACCGCCTCTTCGCCTGGGATCGGCGCTCCGGGACCCGCTTCCTCGTTGATACTGGAGCGCTCAGCGTCCTGCCCCCTTCGCTGGCCGACAATCGTTCCGGTAAGCAGGGGCCCGTCCTCACCGCGGCGAATGGCAGCCCCATCCGCACATATGGAGTGCGCATGGTTCCGATCGTGTTCGGCTCCTGTCATTTCTCGTGGCAGTTCACCACTGCCGACGTCTCCCAGCCATTGCTCGGGGCCGATTTCCTCCGGGCGCATTCCCTCATGGTGGACGTCAGGCGTCAGCGCTTGGTCAACGCCGCTACGATGGAGCCGATCACGTTTGTATCAACCGGTGGGACGGCCCCTGTCGTCCGTGGACTCCCGCTTCGCACGGAACTTGGCCGCGTTCCCAGACATTACGACCCCGCAGTTTGGATCATCGACCCCCAGGCACGGAGTGGTACATTTTATCCAGACTACCGGCCCACCTCTCCACGCACGAGCACGCCGACTGCCGCCGGATAAACTGCGTCTGGCACGGCGGGAATTCCGCACAATGGAGACCTTGGGGATCGTCCGTCCGAGCAGCCCTTGGGCGTCCCCACTCCACATGGTCCCTAAGTCAAACGGGGGCTGGCGACCTTGCGGGGAATACCGACGGCTGAACGCCGCAACAACAACGGATTTATACCCCGTACCCCACAGCCAGCACTTCACCGCCCATTTGGCTGGGGCCATAATATTTTCAAAAGTGGAGCTGGTACGGGGTTATAACCAGATCCCGGTTCATCCGGATGACGTACCCAAGACGGCGATCATCACGCCATTCGGACTTTTTTATTTTCTCGCGCATGCCGTTCGTCTTCAAGAACGCTGCGCAGGAATTTCAACGCCTAATGGTGGGGTTTGTCGCGACCTCGATTTCGTCTTTGTGTATTTGGACGACATCCTGGTGGCCAGCCGCTCGCAGCAGGAGCACTGCGCCCACCTTCGGCAGCTCTGTCAGCGGCTCAGCGAGTATGGTTTGGCCATCAACCTTGACAAGTGCCGTTTTGGTGTGACCGAGATTGACTTCCTCGGCCACCGCGTGACTGCGCAAAGCGCGGTTCCCCTGCCTGACAGGGTCGACGCCATCCGTCGGTTTCCCCGCCCACGCCCGGTGCGTGGCCTGCAGGAGTTTGTCGGCATGGTGGCGTTTTACCATCGTTTCGTGCCATCCGCGGCCCACATCATGCGGCCGCTGTATCAACACCTGGCGGGTGGGCAGCACAAGAACGTTGAATGGACCCACGAGGCAGTGGCAGCTTTTGACGGCGCGAAGGAGGCCCTTGCTCGGGCCGTACTGCTGGTGCACCCGCGCGCAGATGCCCCGACTGCTCTCATGGTGGATGCCTCTGAGTCGGCGGTTGGTGCTGTGCTTGAGCAACTGACGGGCGGAGGTTGGCGGCCCCTGGCCTTCTTCAGCCGGCACCTCAACCGCGCGCAGACGAAATACAGCGCGTTCGATCGCGACCTCCTGGTTCTGTACCTGGCAGTGCGCCATTTTCGTTAATTCCTGGAGGGCCGCCCGTTCACCACCTACACGGACCACAAGCCGCTCACTTTCGCCCTGGCGAAGGTTTCCGACCCCTGGTCCGCACGGCAGCAGCGCCAATTGGCGTACATTTCGGAGTATACAACGTCTATCCGCTACATCGAGGGGAAAGAGAACCGGGTGGCCGACGCATTGTCCCGCCCTGCTATCAACGCCGTGTTCGAGATGGCGCCCGGAATTGATTATTCTGCTCTGGCAGAGGCACAGCTCACGGACGATGAGATGCCCGCCTACCGGACTGCGCCTTGAGGATGTCCCTCTCGGTCCTGGAGGAGTGACAATCCTGTGCGATGCATCGTCCGGTCAGCCGCACCCCATCGTCCCTGCCACCTGGCGCCGGACGGTGTTCGAGGTGATCCACGGACTGGCTCGCCCATCAATCCGGGCGACAACGGCACTAGTGGCCGCTCGTTTCATGTGGCACGGTCTGCGCAAGCAGGTGGGCCATTGGGCTCGCACCTGCATTCCGTGCCAGACGGCGAAAATCCAGCGCCATGTCCGTGCGCCTCTCCAGAAGTTTGGTCTTCCTCACCGGCGATTCGATCATCTCCACGTAGACATCGTAGGGCCTCTCCAGCCGTCCCGGGGAATCACCCACCTTCTCACAATGGTGGACCGCTTCACGCGGTGGCCGGAGGCCATTCCGCTGGCCGATACTTCAACGGCTACGTGTGCTCGTGCGTTGTCCGCGCACTGGATTGCTCGCTTCGGGGTGCCGGCGCACATCTCCTCAGACCGGGGGCCACAGTTCACCTCCGAGCGGTGGTCAGCCATGGCTCGCTTGCTGGGGGTGCGGCTCCACCACACCACGGCTTACCACCCGCAAGCTAATGGTCTGGTGGAGAGGTTCCACCGGCAGCTAAAGGCAGCACTGAAGGCGCGACTCTCCGGCCCGGACTGGATGGACGAGTTGCCGTGGGTCATGCTGGGCATCCGGACTGCTCCCAAAGAGGACTTGGCCTCATCATCGGCGGAGCTCGTGTACGGCTCGCCACTCACGGTTCCCGGGGAGTTCGTGCCGTCGGCGTCGGGGCAGCAGGGAACGCCCTCATCCACCCAAAAGCGCCTTCGCGAGCGAGTTGGCAGGCTCGCACCCGTCCCGACGTCCCGCCATGGGCCATTTCACCCGCACGTGCCATCAGCCCTCAGGGACTGCCCATACGTCTTCCTGCGCCGTGATGCCCACCGGACGCCACTCCAGAGGCCGTACGAGTGCCCGTTCCGGGTATTGGAACACGGGCAGTCGACTTTTGTCGTGGACATGGGGGGCCGGCCGGAGGCAGTGTCGATTGACCGGTTGAAGCCGGCACACCTGGACATTGACCAGCCGGTGCAGGTTGCCCAACCTCGGCCTCGAGGGCGCCCCCCTTCACGGCTCCCTCCGCCTGTCACTCCACCTGTCCACCCGCCGGTCCCTCAACCTATCCCTAGACCTTCCCCTCCATCTATGCCTCCGCCAGCCCCACGATCTGCTGACTTCCGCACGCGGGCCGCCGGGTCGTGCGCCCGCCGGTGCGTTTCGTGCCTCGGGTTCTGGGGGGGGGGGGTCCTGTGGCGCCTCCCACTGGTCGTGCCATCATACCTGTCCAACCCCTCGGCACGGGAGTGGTTCATTCCGGAGGCGGCCCTTAGCCAAAGGGTTAAAAGGCAGGGGTTTGGGAGCCATCTTTCTCTCCTTTGGTCTTCCCCACACCCGGGAGGAACATAATTAAAGGTGCCTCTCAAAACACTCGACTTCGTGCTTCCTTTTGAGACCCACGCACCACAATAACCAGAATACGCACCAAACCGTTCTAAAATATCCGTAATCACAGGGAGAGAACTGACTGGGATCGAGATGTACAGGAGCAGGTCATCCGCATACAAACGTAACCCCACTTTTTAAGAAGGGAAGGAGAGAGAAAACGGGGAATACAGACCAGTTAGTCTAACATCGGTAGTGGGGAAACTGCTAGAGTCAGTTATTAAAGATGGGATAGCAGCACATTTGGAAAGTGGTGAAATCATTGGACAAAGTCAGCATGGATTTACGAAAGGTAAATCGTGTCTGACGAATCTTATAGAATTTTTCCAGGATGTAACTAGTAGAGTGGATAGGGGAGAACCAGTGGATGTGTTGTATCTGGACTTTCAGAAGGCTTTCGACAAGGTACCACATAAGAGATTAGGATACAAACTTAAATCACACGGTATTGGGGGTTCAGTATTGATGTGGATAGAGAACTGGCTGGGAAACAGGAAGCAAAGAGTAGGACTAAACGGGTCCTTTTCACAATGGCAGGCAGTGACTATTGGGGTACCGCAAGGCTCAGTGCCTGGACCCCAGCTATTTACAATTTATATTAATGATCTGGACGAGGGAATTGAAAGCAACATCTCCAAGTTTGCGGATGACACTAAGCTGGGGGACAGTGTTAGCTGTGAGGAGGATGCTAGGAGACTGCAAGGTGACTTGGATAGGCTGGGTGAGTGGGCAAATGTTTGGCAGATGCAGTATAATGTGGATACATGTGAGGTTATCCACTTTGGTGGCAAAAACGGGAAGGCAGACTATTATCTAAATGGTGGCCGATTAGGAAATGGTGAATGCAGCGAGACCTGGGTGTCATGGTACACCAGTCATTGAAAGTAGGCATGCAGGTGCAGCAGGCATTGAAGAAAGCGAATGGTATGTTGGCCTTCATTGCAAGAGGATTTGAGTATAGGAGCAGGGAGGTTCTACTGCAGTTGTACAGGGTCTTGGTGAGACCACACCTGGAGTATTGCGTACAGTTTTGGTCTCCAAATCTGAGGAAGGACATTATAGCCATAGAGGGAGTGCAGAGAAGGTTCACCAGACTGATTCCTGGGATGTCAGGACTTTCATATGAAGAAAGACTGGATAGACTTGGCTTATACTCGCTAGAATTTAGGAGATTGAGAGGGGATCTTATAGAAACGTACAAAATTCTTATGGGGTTGGACAGGCTAGATGCAGGAAGATTGTTCCCGATGTTGGGGAAGTCCAGGACAAAGGGTCACAGCTTAAGAATAAGGGGGAAATCCTTTAAGACCGAGATGAGGAAAAACGTTTTCACACAGAGAGTGGTGAATCTCTGGAACTCTCTGCCACAGAGGGTAGTTGAGGCCAGTTCATTGGCTATATTTAAGAGGGAGTTAGATGTGGACCTTGTGGCTAAAGGGATCAGGGATATGGAGAGAAGGCAGGTACGGGATACTGAGTTGGATGATCAGCCATGATCATATTGAATGGCGGTGCAGGCTCGAAGGGCCGAATGGCCTACTCCTGCACATATTTTCTATGTATCTATATAATGAGAGTTTATGTGTTTTGTCGAACCGTGTAATACCTTTAAAGCCCTTCTCTGAGCGTAACCAGACCGCCAAGGGTTCTATCGCGACAGCAAACAGGAGTGGTGATAACGGGCAACCCTGTCTGGTACCTCTCTGAAGGGGGAAGTTGGGCGACAGTGTGCCGTTTGTTTGTACTGAGGCCACCGGGGACGAGTATAATAGACTGACCCAAAGAATAAAACTGTTACCGAGGCCAAACCTGTCCATCGCCTCATATAGGTACCTCCACTCGACCCTGTCGAAAGCTTTTTCGGCGTCGAGGGAGACCACTATCACCGGGGTCTCACTACTCGGTGAATGGATGATGTTAAGGAGACGCCTAGTATTGTGGGAAGACTGTCGGCCTGGTATGAACCCTGTTTGATCTAACAAGATAATAGAGGGCACTCGTTGAAGACGGAGCGCAAGGGCTTTAGAGAGGATTTTGAGGTCCACATTCAGGAGTGAAATTGGTCTATAGCTACTACAAAGCAGGGGATCTTTCTCCTTTTTAAGAATTAGGGAGATAGTAGCCCACGACAAGGTGGGCGGTAGGCGACGATGTAAAAACGCCTCATTGTACATATCTCTCAGGACTGGTGCGAGGAGTGCAGAGAAAGCTTTGTAATATTCTACAGTGAAGCCGTCAGGGCCGGGTGACTTTCCGCTTTGCAGCAATGTGATGGCTGCTTGGACCTCAGCAACAGTTATGGGACCACCCAAGCCTCTCGTGGCTTCATCGTCAATTCGGGGAAACGTCAAACTACTGAGCATGTCACCTGCAGTGGGAGGACAGTCGGAAGCGTATAGTTCAGCGTAGGATTTGGCAAATGCTTCATTAATTCTAAGAGGATCAGTATGAATCTCCCCTAAACTGTATCTAATGGCTGGAATTAGCCGTGAAGTCTCCTCGGTTCTGGCCTGATGGGCCAAATGTTTCCCAGCTTTATCCCCAGATTCAAAAAAGTGTTGCCTAGATTTAAGCAGTAGATTAGGCTTTATTAGTAGACGTGAGGTCAAAGTCTGTTTGTAACCTAGGGCGTTCTCTATAAAGGTTAGGGTCTGGGTCAGATGCATATTTGTCATCAATGTCCTTTATTTTTTGTAACAGTTCTGCCGTTTGGGACGTGTCGGTTCTTTTCAGGGTGGAGACAAAAGAGATAAGTTGGCCCCTAATATAGGCTTTTGAAGCTTCCCAGAGTATACCTCTTTCTATGTCCGGCGAGTCATTCAGCTCAAAATATAAGATGATTTGGGAGTGCAAGAATTGCATGTAGTGAGCCTCTGCTAATAACGAGGAGTTGAACCTCCACTGTTTAAAGGGGTTAGTTCGTTTACGAAAGTGGAGATCGAGGGAGGTCGCAGCGTGATCTGATATTACGATGCTTTGATACTCGCTGGATTTGATTTTGGAGAGCAGTCTATTATCTAAGAGAAAGAAGTCTATACGGGTATAGGTACGGTGCACGTGGGGCAAAAATGAAAATAATTTAGTCGTGGGGAATGTAAATCTCCATGGGTCTGTGAGCCCTAGTTGTTTGGCAAAAGCATGCAGAGTCTTACCTGATTTAGTTAAAGTAGAGGCTTTGTTCGAAGATCTGTCCAGTATAGGGTCTTGGACCAGATTAAAATCTCCATCCACAATGACGTGGTGATTTTCAATATTTGGGAGAGATGTAAAAAATTTGGTTACAAATGAGCTGTCATCCCAGTTGGGTCCGTAAATGCTGGCCAATATGACAGGTGTGTCCTGCAGTTTGCCAGACACCATGACAAAGCAGCCAGCAGGATCCTCCACAGTTTTCTGGGGTTCGAACATAACGTTCTTACGAATCAGGATAGCAGTACTCCTAGCCGTATCATTAAATTTCGAGTGAAATAAGTGGCTAATCCAGCCTCCCTTGAGCCGTGTTACCTCTCTGTTGCGAAGGTGGGTCTCTTGAATAAAAAATATATCGCCTTTGAGCTGTTGCAAGTGGGCCAAGATCCTGTCAGTCTTGGTAGGACTTCCCACCCCCCTCACGTTCCACGAGACAAATCTAAGAGTGTCGTTTGTGTTGGCCATACTTAGCTATATCCAAGCGAGTGGACACGCGCTGTGGTACTGCAAGTCGAGACGGAAGAGCGCGTCGAAGCCAGCTGCCGCGAGTGGGGATGTGGGGGGGGGGGGTGGAGTAATAAAAAAAATAAAAAAATAAAAGATACATGCACACGTACACACACAACAATCAAGTGGGACACATATCACTTAACCATCTTTCAAACCTGAGTCCCAACTCAACCTTGAGTGCCCATTGCACCAAGGTGCGTTCTCCTCCCATCCGCATGGAGATATCCGATCTTAACTCCCAATATTTCCACCTCCCAAAGCAACAAAATCGCTCAATGTCAGTAAAGTAACATAAAATGAAATAAGTATAGTAATAATAATAATAACAATGATAATAATAATTTGAAAAATAGAAAGTAGAAATAAAGTAAAATAAACATAAATAAATAATTACAAAGTTGAAATAATAGCCATAGTAGTTGCACTCCCAATGTCATTGCTAACACTAATGGTAATGATAGTAATGATGATAGTAATAACAAGACAAAGCAAATTAACAAAATGGTGATACTGAATAAGCAAGCCAGCGTATAAGTGGAGCAAGAATAGCTTCCTTTGGTGTTACATAGTATATCTTAAAGTCGACAAGGTATAAAGAAAGAGTTAGCGTTGGAAAAGTTAGCAAGTTGCAAACTGGGCTCTTGGATTAAAGCGCAGGGCAAAAGAGCATCAATTAAGTATTGTTAAACAAAAACGCTGTAGGAGCAGATTGGTATAACACAGCCTTGGCTGTAATGAGCTCTTATCAGCCCCAGACAGTCCACTAGGAAGACTAGTGTAAACAAACTAGCCGAATGCTGGCAGCGTTAGCAGCCAGCTGCAAAAACAAGAAGGCAGAGGCCAGATCACGAACCACAAAGTGGGTCCATTAAGCCCAATTTTATAGCATGTGCAGGTGAAGAACCTTTCAAGTATGATTACACATACACATTATAAGGAAAAGTTGGTATAAGATAGTCACGAATCGTGGTGAATTCTTACCAGCCTCATACATTTCAAGACAGGGGTCTAGTATAATCAGCAAGGCCGAACGCTAGCAATGGCTAGTTGCTAAGAGCGATCAAGCTAAAGTTAGTCCATAGTGTAACCGTAGATTAACCGGACCCCAGTGCCACTCGGTATAGACGTACCGAGCGAAGTCAGTCGGCTGTGGGTCCCGGTCTGCGTCGACGGTAAGATGAGATGAAATCCTGAGCGTCCTCGGGAGATGTTAGTCGTCGCCTCTTTCCATCCTCGGCCATGATGAACAGCTTGGCTGGATAATGAAGGGAGGGTTTGAGACCTAGGTTGTACAGCTCCTTCATAACGTCTCGGTACGCGGAGCGTTGTTCAACTATCTCGGGACAGTAGTCTTCGAAAATGTGGATCGGGATATCCTTGTACTTCAGATTACCCCTCTGCCTCCGAGCCTCACGCACCACCAACTCGCGGGTCTGGTATCTATGGAAGCAGATCACAACTGCTCTGGGTTTCTCACCAGGTCTTGGCTTGGCTGTTAGCGTACGGTGGGCTCGGTCTAGCTCCGGGGCTGATTCCAGTGTGTGTTCGCCAAGAGTCTCGAGCAGGTTGAGAGAAAAAAGCTGTTGTTTGGGGGCCTTCGATATTCTCGGGAAGACCGACTATCCTTATGTTATTTCGGCGACTCCTGCCTTCCAGGCCGATAAGCTTAGACTTTAGCTTGGCGTTCTCTTCGGTCACCGTAGTTAGCATTGTCGTTATAGCTCGTATGTCTTGGCTGGTGGTATCGGCAAAAGACTCTAATGACGAAAGACGGTGTTGGTGATCTAAAATAGTAGTCTGGATATTGTGCAGCTTCGTTTCCAGTTTGGTGAACGCTGCGTTGAATTCTGCCAGTAGCGATACCTTGTGCTCTGTTAACATGGCAGCTAGCGTGCCCATGCCGGTGCTGGTCGTCGGGTCTTCCGTTTTTACTCCTCTTTCTTTCCTCTGCTTGGCATCTTTACGGCGTGGAGAGATGCTGTCAATGGTGTTTAAATATTATGGGGTAGTTATAAAACTTAGGCTGAGCTAAAATAAAAATTGGAGGTGAACAGGTCGGGAGCGTGGAAAAGTGTGACTACTCCAACATGTCGCCCCCAGCGGTATCGTAGAATCAAGAGTTTAACCGAGTTCCCACGGGTATGACTCAAGTTTGCCGTTAACTGTCATTTCTGCGATGTTTCAAGTTCGTCTCCCGAGTTAACAAGTTCATTTCCCGAGTTACTCTTGAGCCAACCTTCAATGAAGGTCTGTTTTAATAAGCAACATCTCCATCCTGCGGCTTTGAGTTAAAGATAGAATTCAGCGCGGCCGCATCTATTGATGTGACCTACAAATTGTTGGGCGACGGAGCTCAGGGTTCGCCTCCTGAGCTGCTTTGGTGCCCAGGCGTGAGTTGAGGTGGAGGGAGGTTGGGGTGGGGGGGGGTGGGGGTCAGGTTATACTCACCCATTTGACAGAGGCAGAGGAATACGAGGATCCAGCGAGACTCGGACTGCATGGAGAGCCGAGACTGCCCCGCTGGTGTGTCCTCCGTCGCCGCTCCCAGCCAGCCGGCAGGAGCTGTGCATGGAGCCCACCACCGGAGTCGTGTCTGACTTCCTGGGCAGCCTGAGGGAGGCAGATGCACCCTGCCCGGGGTGAGGCCGCGGAGAGACTGCGGGGTGAGTACCTCACTCTGACTGTGATAGGGAGAGACAGAGGCGCGCACACACACACACACAGTGTGGAGTTCCTCTGACTGATTGACTGTGTGTGGGTGTGGGGGGTGGAACTGAGAGAGAGAGAGAGAGATAGACACACACATAGGCAGCGTGGAGTACCTTTAACTGTGTGTGTGGGAGAGAGAGACAGAGGCAGACACTCACACACAACGGGCAGTGTGTACCTCAGTCTGTGTGTGTGTGTAGGGGAGAGAGAGACACAGAGACAGTGTGGACCTCTGACTGTGTATGAAGGAGAGAGGGGGAGAGAGACAGAGAGAGAGAGGCACAGAAGCAGTGTGGTGTACTTCGGGGTGACTGTGGGGGGAGAGAGAAAGAGCGCACAGGACCTCGGTCTATCTGTGTGTGTGGGAGGGAAGAGAGACTAAGCAGAATACATCAGTCGTATTGTGTGTGGGGGAGAAAGAGAGAGGTGGGGGGAGAAAGAGAGAGTTGGGGGGAAAGAGAGAAATGGGGGGAGACGTATATACACACAAAGCAGAGTTTTACTGTGTATGTGGGAGACACAGGTGGACTTACACAGATGGACTTACCTCGGTCTTACTGTGTGTGGGAGAGGGGGACAAAGAGACGTACACTCACAGAGGCAGAGTCTCTCAGCCTGTGTGAGAGGGAGAGAGAGACACACACGCGCAAGGTGGATGAGAAATCTCACCTGCCTGTTTCAGTGACCGGCACCCGCCGCTAGTGAATGAAGACACCCCCATCTGTCTCCCCCTCCTCTCCCTCCACTCTCCACCCTCTCTCCTCCACCCCCCTCCCTCCCTCCTCCAACCCCCACTCCCCCCAATTTGGAAATGTCATCCCATCACCCAATCCTTCTCTCCAGAGATGCTGACTGCCCGCTGAGTTAAAGAGTTCCCACGGTAGACTCACGAGTCACCAAGGTAAACGCACGGGCCAGTACGTTCTGACAACGTGTTTAAATGTTTCACATTTTAACCTCAAGAGTACATTTTACTCGCGGAAAAGTTTAAACATGTTTGAATTTTTCCAAGAGTTAACAAGTGTCACGGGTACCTGCCGTTAGCGCCAAGAGTCGCTACGTTGCGTCCACGAGTTCCGACGTTCCCGCTACGTTAATCGTACGTGGTTTCCACGAGTTAAATTTGTTTTAAGCTCGGTGTACCTCGTGGGTCAGCTCGCACCGTGAGACAGGGGTTTTACACTGTTGCTACTCAGGTACACAACGTTCCATCCTCTTACACAATGTTCTCTGCAATGGACTTAATTCCTTTACAATATCACTGAGCAGTTATCCAGTAAATTCACTACCAATAATTCTCTTATACTAATCGATTTATACTAATATACCAATATAAAAATATACTAATATAATAATTGGGAGGAGAGAGGACATACTAATAAAAATATACTAATATAATAATATACTAATATAAATGCAATGCACGCATATATTCTCTAAATTATTGTTATCAATAAACAATAGAGTAAATTCATAAAGTCCAGCTTTTGCTGCGATGAATTTACCTGTCTGACTTGACTGTCTCTGGACTCCGCTTCTAGCTTCTAGCTGTGCTGTTCCGCTACAGCACTGCCTGTTGCATGGCGATCGTGCGTTCCCGTGCCAACCTTTTGCGAGCCAAATACATATCTTGTCTTTAACTGTATGTTTGATCTTGAGAATACCTCAAATCGACCGCAATTCTGTTCCTGCTAACGGAATCGACATCCTCGTCACCAAATTGGTCTGTATTTGCGCTGGAAACCGACTTAAATAAGACTCAGAACACACAGGTACTTTACATGCTTCTTGTATTGAAATCACCATCTTGAGTCTTTCTGCGCATGTGTACCATCGCGCATGACCTTCAAATATGCTAATCATATTCTCATACACAACAGGGGTGGAGAGGAGAGGGGAGGAGGAGAGGAGACAATCTCTTATCTCCACCTATTATCTTTGGTGCTGGATTTGAGGGGAGGGGAGATGCGAAAAGAGGTGGAGGTAGCAGAGGGGAGGATGGGAGAGGAGAGGGGAGGGGAGGAAGGGGAGGAGCGGTGGAGAGGAGGGGAGAGAAGATGAGTGGATGAGAGGATGGTAGAGGAGAGGGGAGGAGAGAGGAGAGGAGAGAGGAGAGGAGAGAGGAGAGAGGAGAGAGGAGAGGAGAGGTAAGCAGAGGGAGGGTAGGAGAGGGGGATAAGAGGTGTGGAGGGGAGGAGAGGAGATGAGAGAGCAGAGGGGAGCCGAGAGGAGGAGAGGAGAGGTGAGGGGGAGATGGGAAGAAGGACGAGGAGAGCAGAGGATGGTAGTGGAGGAGGGAGGAGAGGAGAAGAGAGGGTAGGAGAGGGGAGGAGGGGAGAAGAGGGGAGATGTGGGGAAAAGATGTGGGGAGGAGGAGAGCGGCGCTGTTAATCGACTGCGGCTCGCCTGCAGTCCATCTGTTTTTACTTTTTTCTGGGGTTTTTTGTCTTGTTTTGGTTAAGTTTTAGTTTGTTGAGTTGTGTTAGGGGGGGAGAGAAACATGTTCTCTGTCTCTTCCTTCGGGGGAATGCGACTTTTCCGTGTCGTATCCCCCTTCTCTGTCTCCGTCCGCGGTGAGGCCTAATGGCTAAGCTGGCGGCCTCCATCCTGCGACCGACCTCGAGGCTTCGGAGGCAGAGCCAACCAGGACTTACCAACGGGAGGCTGGCAGTCTACGGGGCTAGGGCAGCGGTGGCCCGACTTGCTGGTGCGGCATTCTGGCTTTCGGCGGCGGCCTGGAGCTGATGCAGCGAGTTCCGGAGCGGAGACTGCGGGACCCGGAGCTGGGGCAGCGGCCTGGAGCGGGGACTTCGGGACCCAGAGCTGGTGCAGCGTCCTGGAGCGGAGATAGCGGGACCCGGAGCTGGGGCAGCGGCCCGGAGCGGAGACTACGGGACCCAGAGCTGGTGCAGCGGCCTGGAGCGGAGACTTCGGGACCCGGAGCTGATGCTGTGGCGGGCCGTCTCGGAGCGGAGACGGCGTTCCGGCTTTCGGCGGCGGCGACATCACCACGGAGGTCCGCTGGACTGGAGGGCGGCATCTTCGGCCTGGATCGATCGCCTCAGCCCAGAGGGAGAACAAGGAGGGAAGAGACGGAGACTAAGACTTTGCCTCCATCACAGTGAGGATGTGCTTGGTGAACTCACCGTGGTGGATGTTTAATTTGTGTTTATTGTATGTTTTGTCACTATTGGTTTTGTGTATGACTGCAGGCATCACAATTTCGTTCAGACAGAAAGGTCTGAATGACAATAAAGGAAATCTTGAATCTGGAATCTTGAATCTTGAGCAGTGGAGAGGGGGAGCAGATGGGAGGAGAGTAGATGAGAGGAGAGAGGACAGGTTAAGGAGAGGGGAGGGGAGGAGGGGATATGGGAAAGGAGGAGAGGAGGAGATAGTGTAGAGGTGAGGAGGGAGAAGAGAGGACGGGAGTGACAATAGGTGAGGGGAGGAAGGGAGAGGTGAGGAGGAGATGATACAATCTCTCCTTCACAAATTATCTTTGGTGTTGGATTTGAGGGGAGAGGAGAGAAGAGGAGGGGGAGGAGGTGATTGGAGGAGGGGGAGGAGAGAGGAAGATAGGAGAGGGGAGGAGAGGTGAGGCTATGAGAGAGGAGAGTGGGGAGCGAGAGGGGGGGGTAGGAGAGGGCGATGAGAGGAATGAAGGGAGGAGAGGAGATGGGAGAAGGGTAGGTATCAGACGAGAAGAGAAGGGAGGGGAGGACAGGGGAATAGTGGGGACAGGGCCAGAGCAGAAAGAGGAGTGGGAGAGGGAGGGGAGCCGAGAGGACGGGAGGAGAGGAGAGGAGATGGGGAGATGGGAGGAGGGTCGAGGAGAGCAGATGAAGAGGAGGGAAGTGGAGGGTAGTGGAGATGGGAAGAGAGGAGAGGGGGAGACGGGTGGATGGGAGAGAGGAGAGGAGGGGAGAGGTGGGAAGGGGAGAGAAGAGCGGAGAGGATGGTGAGAGGAGATGTGAGGGGGAGAGGAGGGGAGAGGGTGCAGAGAGGTGGGGGTAGAGGACAGTGGAAGGGAGGAGATGGAGAGGATTGGAGAGGAGAGGAGACAATTTCTCAGCTACACAATATTTCAGTTATCTTTGCTGCTGGATTTGAGGGGTGTGGAGAGAGAGTGTGGGAGGGGGGCAGAGGAGGGGATTGGAGAGGGAACGAAATGAGAGGAGAGCAGTGTAGAGGGGAGGAGAGAAGATGAGAGAGCAATGGAGAGGAGAGGGGAGGAGAAGAGAGTAGTGGAGAAGAGAGATCAAGGGAGAGGAGCGGATTGGAGGGGATGAGACGAGATAAGAGGTGCGTGGTGTATAGGGGGAGAGGAGGGGTTGGAGAGGAGGTGTGGTGAGGAGAGTGGAGGGGAGGAGGAGAGAGGGGATAAGGGTGGGAGGACGAGAGAGAGGAGAGGAAAGTAGAGTGAGAAAAGCGGGGGGTGAGGCGAGAGGAGAGAAGGAATGGGGGGAGGCAGAGGATGGGTGAGGAGAGAGGAGAAAGGGGGGAGAAGATAGGAGATATGAGGAGAGGAGAGTGGAGGAGAGGGGAGGAGTGGAGACGGCATTGTAGTGTTTGATGGGTAGTAACTCAATACAGATTCATGTTGTCCCATGTCAGTAAAGGGGCTGTCCCACTGCGGTGACCCAATTGGCGAGTTTAGAAGAGTTTAGGAGTGTTTGAAAAAGTGTCATGTTCCTCCTTCGACTATTTAGAAGACCTCCTTCGACCTCTTCGACCTCTTCGACTATGTTGAAGACTATCTACGACTACCTTCGACTACCTTCGATTACCTTTCCCTACCCTCCATTACCTGCGAATAACATGGCGACCTACTCCGACCTACTTCGACTAAAGCTAGGAGTAAAATATATATTGATTTTTTCCATGGCAACATTTTTTTCCTCGCGGGCATTTTTCAGCATGTTGAAATATACACCGCAACCTAGCTGAGGCCTCGAGTACGCGGGGACTACTTTCGAGCATGAAGGAGAGTTACAAAGACCTCCTAGGACCTCGTGTCGACCATGGTGCGAGTCTGAATTGAGGGCAACTCTTCTAAATTTGCCAATTAGGTCGCCGCAGTGGGACAGCCTCTTAAGTCGGATTTTATTCCAGCCAAGATTCCACCGGACTGATTCCCAGAAAATATAGGCGGAGCCCTATGTGATGACTGTAAGGACAGTCTTACACAGACACAACAAGTTGGTGGGAGAGGAGTGGAGAGGAGAGAAGAGGGGGTAGTGAAGATGGGAGGGAGGAGGGAAGGGGGAGGGGAGGGGGAGGGGAGGGGGAGGAGAGGAAAGGAGGGGAGAGGAGACGAGGGAAAACCAGAGGAGAGGAGAGCAGAGAAGGGACAATATCTCACCTCCACTATTTACAATTATCTTTGGTGCTGGATTTGAGGGGTGGGGAGAGAGAGGGAGAGGGAGGGGGGAGTGGAAAGAGTGGAGGGCATTGGACAGCGCAGGAGAGGAGAAAAGAGGAGTGGAGACGGGAGGAGAGGAGAGGCGAGCAGAGGAGGGGAGGAGAGGAGAGGCGAGGATAAGAGTGGGGGTAGTCCTGGCCAAAGATCATAGAGCGGAGATCTTTGGTCCTGGCTTTCTCCTCCCTTCCGAGCTCTCCCACAGCACACTGTCTCCACCTCTTCCTTTCTTCTTCCAGCACCCCCCCCCCACCACATCAGTCTGAAGAAAGGTCTCGACCCGAAACGTCACCTATCCCTTCGCTCCATAGATGCTGCATCACGCGCTGAGTTTCTCCAGCATTTTTGTCTCCCTTCGATTTTTCCAGCATCTGCAGTTCTTTCTTTAACGATCAGCCATGATTGAATGGCGGACTGGACGCGATGGGCCGAAGGGCCTAATTCTGCTCCAGTGACTTATGAACAGCTTTTTGCTGCGTGCTGACCAGTCAGCGGAAAGACTATACATGATTACAATCGAGCCATTCACAGTGTACAGATACATATATGTACATATACAGATACGTACACAGAACATGTACATATGCATATACAGAATATACAGATACATAATACAGATAAATGAGAGTGTGGCCACGGTGCTGCCTCGGCAAGGCCAGCAGCAACCAGTCTCACCCCGGTCACTCCCTCTTCTCTCCTCTCCCATCAGGCAAGCGGTACAGAAGTGTGAAAACGCACACCTCCAGATTCAGGGACAGTTTCTTCCCAGCTGTTATCAGGCAACTGAACCACCCTATCACCAACTAGCGAGCAGTCCTGACCTCCCATATTCCACATTGGAGACCCTCGGACTATTTTAATCGGACTTTACCAGATTTTATTTTGCACTCAACGTTATTCATGTTATTTTAGTGGTCTGATAAACGACTCCTGGCGTTTTCAACAATACTTTATTTGAAAAGTTCAAGTTGCAGCATACAGGTTTAAAAGACACGTCTGGCCACATCGGTGGTCAGCGCTGAACTAACGCGCGCAGGGAAAAACCGCGCGAAAACAACAGCCCCTCCCGAGTCACGTGACGACGGCTTCCGACCGCCGGGTTCGATATCTGCGTGCGCTAGGTGGCGCCGCTACATGGCCCCGCCCAGAATCCGCGGTACGGAAACGCGCAGGTAAACGGACGGTACGACCGGAACGCATAGTCTGAGGTCGTGGGACGAGCGTAACATTTGGGACCGGTACATAGGACCGGAGGGACGCGAAAAACGCGAACGAGGGCCGGGCGTAACAAAGGGAACCGGAGAAACATGACCGGGGTAACAGGTGCAGAGGGCGGCAAAACAACAGGTGGACGTCCTCTACGCCGTGGAGTAGCCACTGTCACAAGGCTATCCTTGTCAACGTGTGCAGGCTTAAGGCGGCTCACGGAGACGAACTCCTCTTTATCACCCATGTCCAACGTGAACGTCGAAACACCAGCACTGAGCACCCTGTACGGACCCTCGTAGACCCCCTGTAACGGCGAACGATGAGCGTCTCTACGGAGAAAAACATAAGCACAATCCCTTAACATAGTAGGTACATGTACCGAAGACGAACCATGCCGGGAAGCGGGAACCGGAACCAAGGCGCGCGCCCGCTCGCGAAGATCCGCCAACAACTGTGAGGTTGGAACCTCCTGGTCGGGAGGGACAGGCAAGAAATCCCCGGGAACCTGCAAAACCGAGCCGTAAACCAACTCGGCCGAGGAGGCTTTGAGGTCCTCCTTAGGCGTTGTTCTGATGCCAAGGAGGACCCAAGGTAACTGTTCGACCCAATCAGTGCCGATGAGTCTGGCTTTTAACGCCGACTTAAGGTGCCGGTTGGACCGCTCAACCAACCCGTTAGACTCCAGGTGATAAGCGGTAGTCTTGTACAGCTTCGCCCCGTACAGCTGCGCCATACCACACTACAATGAAGACGTGAACTGGCCCCCCCTATCGGTGGTAATATGTGAAGGGACCCCGAAACGAGCGATCCAATGGGATACCATGGCCCTCGCGCGCATCAGAGAGGTATCCGCCAACGGGATTTCCTCCGCCCACCTGGTAACCTGTCTACGGTAGTCAGTAAGTGGTTAGCCCCGCGCGAGCAAGGCAAGGGACCTACTAGGTCGACATGGATGTGCAGAAACCTGCCGTCCGCGACGGCGAAATCCTTGACCGGCGGGTGCACATGTCTTTGCACTTTGGAGATCTGGCATGGGACGCAGGAACGGGCCCATGCTGCGACCTGCTTCCTGAAACCGTGCCAGACGAACTTCGCCGCGACCAAGGCAGAGGTGGCGCGAATGGACGGGTGCGCTAGGTTGTGGATGGTGTCGAAAATCCGCCGCCGCCAAGTGACCGGGAGAATCGGACGGGCTTTACCGGTGGAAATATCACAAAGGACTTGCACGCCGGAGGCTCCACATGGCACTTAAACCATCTTCAGTCCTGATTCACCATTGCGATAAACCTCCATACCGGCGTCTGCCCATTGGGCGGCTGCCAGCTCCTCGTAATCGACGCCGAGACTAAGCGCTGAAATGTCGGGCAGCGCTGGACGGGACAATGCGTCGGCCACAACATTCAGCTTGCCTGCCACATGCCGAATATCAGATGTGAATTCGGAAATGTTGGCGAGGTGCCGTTGAGGTCTGGCAGACGAAGGGTCAGAAACCTTGGACAAGGCGAAAGTTAACGGCTTGTTGTCGGTGAACGCAGTGAAAGCGCGCCCCTCCAAGAAATATCGAAAATGACGGATTGCCACGTAAAGCGCAAGGAGCTCCCTGTCGAAAGCGCCGTATTTAACTTCGGGGGCCCGCAGTTGCCTGCTGAAAAATGCCAGTGGCACCCAGCGATTACCTACCCGCTGCTCGAGGACGGCACCTACCGCGACGTCGGAGGCGTCCACAGTGAGGGCCATTTGGGCTGAAGCCCTAGGGTGTACCAGCATAGTGGCGTTGGCCAATGCGGTCTTAGCCCCCTCGGACGCCTTCTGTGCCTCTTCAGACCAGACCAGGTCCTTGGGATTGCCGGCCAGGCATTGGAACAACGGCCGCATGATGGCGGCTGCAGACGGGACGAATCGTTGATAAAGTTAACCATCCCTATAAAATCCTGCAGACCCTTGACCGATAATGGCTTGGGGAAATGACGGATAGCGTCGACTTTCTCGGGCAGTGGTTGCGCTCCCTGAGAGGTGATGCTATGCCCTCGGAACGAGATGAAGCGCAGACCGAACAGGCACTTCTCGGGGTTCATCAGCCGTGTTTGTGCAGCCATTCGAAAAGTAAGCGGAGGTGCTTGGTATGCTCTGCCTGCGAGTGGCTGGCTACCAGGATGTCATCTAGGTAGATGAAAATAAACGGCAAACCCCGGCCGACCTGATCCATTAGCCTTTGGAACGCCTGAGCTGCGTTCATCAAGTCAAAAGTCTTTCTGAGCCATTCCAAAAGGCCGAAAGGGACGAAAGGCCGAAAGGTGGCCGTTTAGGGACGTCGTCGGGGTGGACCGGAATTTGATTATACTCGCGGTTAAGGTCGACCTTCGAGAAGATAGTCGCACCTTCCAGATGGGCCGAGAATTCCTGGATGTTCGGGACTGGATACAGATAGGCTATGGTTACTGCGTTCAAACGCCTGTAATCACCGCAAGGTCTCCAACCCCCGGACGCCTTGGGTACCATGTTTAACGGGGAAGCCAAAGGGCTATCCGACTGCCGGACGATCCCTAGGTCCTCCATAAGTTGTAGCCCTTCTCGTGCGAAGCACGGTTTATCGGGCGGGAGACGTCGCGCGCGGGCGTGTACTGGTGGACCCTCGGTGGGGATGTGGTGGACCACGCCATGACGGGGCGCGGCCCCAACGAACCGGGGCGTGAGCAACCATGGAAATTCGGCGAGGTTGCTGGATCTCAGCTACCTTGTTGAGGTGTTGTAGGGGCGTTGACGAGTTGCGCTGCTTGGCAGGACGCAGGTCCGACACAGGGACCATGCGACCACCGCGCACATCGACCAACAGGGAGAACCCGCGCAAGAAATCGGCCCTGGGTGCGAATATCGCTTCCGTTAGCGGCCGAGAAGACGGGTCCTACCTTACCAGCACGAATGCCTCGAGCGCTTGGGGGCAGGATATTGGCATGGGCACCGGAGTCCACCAGGAAACGGTGGCCGGAATGGCGATCGCGGACGAAGAGTCATGCGTTAAGGCCGATCGCGTTCGCCTCTATGGACGATCGGCCGGGGAGTTTCCCAGAAACGAACAAGGGGTCTGACATCTTCGAGCTTCGGGTCCAAATCGTTGGTGGTAGTAGCACCATCTGCGTTGACAGTTGCCCACTGGCCGCGACAATTCTTCTTCGGTGCTGGGCTGGAATTCCTCCTCTTCTCCTCGATTTCGGCTCAGCTGCACACATTGTGTGACCAGGGGGCGGGCAAAAGTGAAAACGTCCCGCCGCCTGTGCGCCCACAGTTGATCAGCCCTCTCCGCGAGCCATTGCGGGTCGCTGATATCAGCTGCGGCGAGCATGAGCTGGACTTCGTCGGGCATCTGCTCTAAGAACGCTTGTTCGAAAAGTAGGCAAGGGCGTTGCCCGTCCATCAGGGCCAACATCTTCGCCATGGTGGTTGATGGCCGCCGGTCGCCGATACAGTCCATGTGCAGCAGCCTTGCTGCTCTGTCTCTTCGGGTAAAGCCATAAGCGTGGAATAACAGGGCCTTCAGCCCCTCGTACTTGCCGCTGGACGGAGGGTCTCTGATGTAGGGCAACAGCCTCGAGGCACAATCCTGCGGCAATGCCCCCACCTCATGAAAATACATCGTGTCGTCCGTGTCGATACGATGAAGGTGGAACTGTGCTTCAACATGGCGAACCACACCTGAGGTTGATCAGGCCAAAAGACTGGCAGTTTCCCTAGTGCTGGCACATTCTGCGGGAACACTCTCTTCC
Source organism: Malacoraja senta (assembly GCA_038087875.1). NCBI lineage: Eukaryota > Metazoa > Chordata > Chondrichthyes > Rajiformes > Rajidae > Malacoraja > Malacoraja senta. The sequence goes on along the minus strand of JAXLNO010000051.1, from coordinate 516,911 downwards.
TGCATAATTCTTCTTGTCTAACGACGGCTATCACGTAGGGGTCATCAATTTAGTGGTCTGAGAAACGACTACTGGAGTTTTCAACAGATCTTTATTCAAAAGTTCGATATCCAGTATACAGGTTCTTCAGACACGTCTGCCCACAACGGTGCTCAGCGCTGAATTAACGTGCGCAAGTGTAAAAATGCGCGAAACAAGCAATCCCTCCCGAGTCACGTGACCGCGGCTTCCGAACGCCGGGTTCGATCTCTGCTTGCGCTAGCAGGTGCTGCTACAAAAGTCAGTTATTTATTTTTGTAATTGGAGAGAAAAAAGTTTATGTAGGAAATATAGAAAGTTTAGTTTTCAAATAAAAATTAAAAATTTTAGGAATTTTGCTGCTCCATGCTCCACGTTGAATCCAACCGTGAAGGCTGCTGGGAGTTGTAGTTCCTCTGCTCCCTCTCACAATGGAGCGCAACAGAGGTGGGACTACACCTCCCAGCAGTCACCGCGCTCTCCTGCTCTACGTTGAATCCAACCGTGAAGGCTGCTGGGGGTTGTAGTTTCAAATGTCCCCTCACACACATGAGCACCGATCGCCACCGGCACTCTAAGGCTTCCACACATGCGCACTATGACCGCCGGCAATGGTAAAAGCACTTGGCGGCTGCGCAATGAAGTGCGCCGGTGCCCTGACACTCCCACGCATGCGCAGATGCGACCATCGGCACGCTCAACGCTTCCCACGCGCATGCGCAGTGTCTCTTCTCTCCCCAGTATGTCTCTTCTTCTCTCTCCCTCTCTCTAACATAATACTAACATATTTCTCTTTCTCTCTCTCTCTCTCTCTCTCTCTCTCTCTCTCTCTCTCTCTCTCTCTCTCTCTCTCTCTCTCTCTCTCTCTCTCTCTCTCTCTCTCTCTCTCTCTCTCTCTCTCTCTTTCTCTCTAACATAATATTAACTTTCTCTCTCTCTTCTTCCTGCCAATGAAACATAAACTCAGACTCTCCCCCTGTCCCTTCTCTCTCTCTCTCACTCCCTCTCAGTGTCTCCCCCAATCACAGTGTCCCACCTCTCAGCCCCACTCCCTCGCTCAAACTCTCCCCTGTGCCTCTCTCCCCCAGTCTCACTCTCCCTCCTTCTCAATGCCCCTACCTGCCCCTCTCTCCCTCCTTCTCTCTCTCTCTCATGAACAGTTTTGAGGGAGTGTAGGGGAGGGTGTGGGGGAGGAGGAAGGTAGGGGAGTGGGTGTGGGGGAGGGGGTGTAGAGGAGGAGGAAGATAGGGGAGGGGGTGTGGGGGAGGGGGTGTAGTGGAGGAGGAAGATAAGGGAGGGGTGTGGGGGAGGAGGAAGGTAGGGGAGGGGTTGTAGGGGGGGTGTGGTGGAGGAGGAAGGTAGGGGAGAGGGTGTAGGAGGAGGAGGAATGTATGGGGAGGGGGTGTAGGGGAGGGGGTGTAGGGGAGAGGATGTGGGGGAGGGGTAGGGTTGGGTGTGCAGGAGAGTGGTGTAGAGGAGGGGGTGTGGGGGTGGGGGGGTGGGGGAGGAGGTGTAGAGGAGGGATGTGGGGAGGGGGTTTTGGGGAGGGGGTGTAGAGGAGGGGGTGTAGGCGAGGGGGTGTAGAGGAGTGGGGGAAGGGGTGTGGGGGAGGGGGTGTGGGGGAGGGGGGGGTGGGGGTGTAGGGTAGGTGGGGAGGGGGCGGAGTAGAGGTGATAGAATTGGTGGACGTTCCTTTAGGAAAGAGATGAGGAGGAATTTATTTTTCCAGGTAGTGGCGAATCGACGGGATGGTGGAGAGCAGGGGTGGACGGGAGTAGGGGAGGGGTGTAGGGTAGGGGTGTAGGGGAGGTGGTGTAGGGAGGGGGTGTAGGGGAGGGGTGTGGGGGAGGTGAGGGGGGTTCAGGGATTGAGGGGGGGGACGGAGTTTGAAATGATTGAGGGTGTTTCGGGACGGAAGGGGAGAGAGTTTGAGGGAAAGGGGAGGGAATGAGGGAGCTGTGATGGAGGGAGAGGTAGAGAGGGAGGGAGAGATGGAGGGTGAGGAAGAGGGGAGGGAGACAGAGAGAGAGACCAGTGGAGGAATGGAGACGTTGTTGACGGGTTTTTCAGCAGTTTTTCGGGGTTTTCGGGGTCTTGAGGGTTTTGTGAGGGTTGTTGATGGTTTTTTGAGGCGTTATTGAGGGTTGTTGATGGTTTTTTTAGGCGTTGTTGAGGGTTGTTGATGGGGTTTTTAGGCGCTGTTGAGGGTTTTTGCTGGTTTTTTGAGGCGTTGTTGAGGGTTAGAGCAGTTT
>JAXLNO010000051.1:468133-514441 GCA_038087875.1 Malacoraja senta | reverse complement strand
CGGCCAGGCATTGGAACAACGGCCGCATGATGGCGGCTGCAGACGGGACGAATCGTTGATAAAAGTTACCATCCATATAAAATTCGTGCAGAACCTTGACCGATAATGGCTTGGGGAAATGACGGATAGCGTCGAGTTTCTCGGGCAGTGGTTGCGCTCCCTGAGAGGTGATGCTATGCCCTCGGAACGAGATGGAGCGCAGACCGAACAGGCACTTCTCGGTGTTCATCAGCCGTGTTTGTGCAGCCATTCGAAAAGGTAAGCGGAGGTGCTTGGTATGCTCTGCCTGCGAGTGGCTGGCTACCAGGATGTCATCTAGGTAGATGAAAATAAACGGCAAATCCCGGCCGACCTGATCCATTAGCCTTTGGAACGCCTGAGCTGCGTTCATCAAGTCAAAAGGCATTCTGAACCATTCGAAAGGCCGAAAGGGACGAAAAGGCCGAAAGGTGGCCGTTTTAGGGACGTCTTCGGGGTGGACCGGAATTTGATTATACTCGCGGTTAAGGTCGACCTTCGAGAAGATAGTCGCACCTTCCAGATGGGCCGAAAAATCCTGGATGTTCGGGACTGGATACAGATAGGCTATGGTTACTGCGTTCAAACGCCTGTAAGCACCGCAAGGTCTCCAACCCCCGGACGCTTTGGGCACCATGTTTAACGGGGAAGCCAAAGGGCTATCCGACTGCCGGACGATCCCTAGGTCCTCCATAAGCTGTAGCCCTTCTCGTGCGAAGCACAGTTTATCGGGCGGGAGACGTCGCGCGCGGGCGTGTACCGGTGGACCCTCGGTGGAATGTGGTGGACCACGCCATGACGGGGCGCGGCCACAACGAACCGGGGCGTGAGCAACCCTGGAAATTCGGCGAGGTTGCTGGATCTCAGCTTCCTTGTTGAGGTGTTGTAGGGGCGTTGACGAGTTGCGCTGCTTGGCAGGACGCAGGTCCGACACAGGGACCATGCGACCACCGTGCACATCGACTAACAGGGAGAACGCGCGCAAGAAATCGGCCCCTGGATCGGTTGGGCGACGTCAGCAACGATAAACTTCCACCTGTACTGGCGGGAGTCGAAATCTAGATTCGCGGTCCGCGTACCGTTGGTGCGAATATCGCTTCCGTTAACGGCCGAGAAGACGGGTCCTACCTTACCAGCACGAATGTCTCGAGCGCTTGGGGGCAGGATATTGGCATGGGCACCGGAGTCCACCAGGAAACGGTGGCCGGAATGGCGATCGCGGACGAAGAGTCATGCGTTGAGGCCGATCGCGTTCGCCTCTATGGACGATCGGCCGGGAGTTTCCCAGAAACGAACAAGGGGTCTGACATCTTCGAGCTTCGGGTCCAAATCGTTGGTGGTAGTAGCACCATCTGCGTTGACTGTTGACCACTGGCCGCGATAATTCTTCTTCGGCGCGGTGCTGGAATTCCTCCTCTTCTCCTCGATGTCGGCTCAGCTGCACACATTGTGTGACCAGGGGGCGGGCAAAAGTGAAAACGTCCCGCCGCCTGTGCGCCCACAGTTCATCAGCCCTCTCCGCGAGCCAGTGCGGGTCGCTGATATCAGCTGCGGCGAGCATGAGCTGGACTTCGTCGGGCATCTGCTCTAAGAACGCTTGTTCGAAAAGCAGGCAAGGGCGTTGCCCGTCCATCAGGACCAACATCTTCGCCATGGTGGTTGATGGCCGCCGGTCGCCGATAGTGTCCATGTGCAGCAGCCTTGCTGCCTCTGTCTCTTCGGGTAAGGCCATCAGCGTGGAATAACAGGGCCTTCAGCCCCTCGTACTTGCCGCTGGACGGAGGGTCTCTGATGTAGGGCAACAGCCTCGAGGCACAATCCTGCGGCAATGCCCCCACCTCATGAAAATACATCGTGTCGTCCGTGTCGATACGATGAAGGTGGAACTGTGCTTCAACATGGCGAACCACACCTGAGGTTGATCAGGCCAAAAGACTGGCAGTTTGCCTCGTGCTGGCACATTCTGCGGGAACACTCTCTTCCTGCATAATTCTTCTTGTCTAACGACGGCTATCACGTCGGGTCATCAATTTAGTGGTCTGAGAAACGACTACTGGAGTTTTCAACAGATCTTAATTCAAAAGTTCGATATCCAGTATACAGGTTCTTCAGACACGTCTGCCCACAACGGTGGTCAGCGCTGAATTAACGTGCGCAAGTGAAAAAATGCGCGAAACAAGCAATCCCTCCCGAGTCACGTGACCGCGGCTCCGAACGCCGGTTCGATCTCTGCTTGCGCTAGCAGGTGCTGCTACAAAAGTCAGTTATTTATTTTTGTAATTGGAGAGAATAAAAGTTTATGTAGGAAATATAGAACGTTTATTTTTCAAATAAAAATTAAAAACGTTTTTTTTAGAAGATAGAAAAAAGTTTATTTTAGGAATTTTGCTGCTCCATGCTCCACGTTGAATCCAACCGAGAAGGCTGCTGGGAGTTGTAGTTTCAAATGTCCCCTCACACACATGCGCACCGATCGCCACCGGCACTCTAAGGCTTCCACACATGCGCACTATGACCGCCGGCAATGGTAAAAGCACTTGCCGGCTGCGCAATGAAGTGCGCCGGTGCCCTGACACTCCCACGCATGCGCAGATGCGACCATCGGCACGCGCAACGCTTCCCACGCGCATGCGCAGTGTCTCTTCTCTCCCCAGTATGTCTCTTATTCTCTCTCCCTCTCTCTAACATAATATTAACATATCTCTCTTTCTCTCTCTCTCTCTCTCTCTCTCTCTCTCTCTCTCTCTCTCTCTCTCTCTCTCTCTCTCTCTCTCTCTCTCTCTCTCTCTCTCTCTCTCTCTCTCTCTCTCTCTCGCTCTCTCTCTCTCTCTCTCTTTCTCTCTAACATAATATTAACTTTCTCTCTCTCTTCTTCCTGCCAATGAAACATAAACTCAGACTCTCCTCCCCCTGTCCCTTCTCTCTCTCTCTCCCCCTCCCTCTCAGTGTCTCCCCCAATCCCATGTCTCCCCTCAGCCCCACTTCCTCGCTCAAACTCCCCCTGTGCCTCTCTCCACCAGTCTCCCTCTTCCTCTTTTCTCAATGCCCCTACCTGCCCCTCTCTCCATCCCTCTCTCTCTCTCTCATGAACAGTTTTGAGGGGGTGAAGGGAGGGTGTGGGGTGGGGGTGTAGTGGAGGAGGAAGATAGGGGAGGGGTGTGGGGGAGGAGGAAGTAGGGGAGAGGGTGTAGGGGGGTGTGGTGGAGGAGGAAGGTAGGGGAGGGGGTGTAGAGGAGGAGGAAGGTAGGGGAGGGGTGTAGGGGGAGGGGTGTAGGGGAGGGGGTGTAGGGGAGGGGATGTGGGGGAGGGTAGGGTTTGGTTGTGCAGGAGAGTGTGTAGAGGACCGGTTGGGGTGTGGGGTATGGGGAGGAGTGTAGAGGAGGGATGTGGGGAGAGGGTTTGGGAGGGGTTATAGAGAGGGGGGGTAGGGGAGGGAGTGTAGAGGAGGGGGTGTAGGCGAGGGGTGTAGAGGAGTGGAGGGGGTGAGGGAGTAGGAGGGGAGAGAGGTGGACGTTCCTTTAGAAAGAGATGAGGAGGAATTTATTTTTCCAGTATGGCATAATCTACGGGATGGTGGAGAGCAGAGGTGGACGGAAGTAGGGGGTGGTAGGGTAGGGGTGTAGGGGAGGTGGTGTAGGGAGGGGGGGTAGGGGGGGGGTGGGGGAGGTGAGGGGGGTTCAGGGATGAGGGGGGGACGAGTTTGAAAAGAGTGAGGGTGTTTCGGGGACGGAAGGGGAGAGAGTTTGAGGGAAAGGGGGGGAATGAGGGAGCTGTGATGGAGGGAGAGGTAGAGAGGGAGGGAGAGATGGAGGGTGAGGAAGAGGGGAGGGAGACAGAGAGAGAGACCAGTGGAGGAATGGAGGCGTTGTTGACGGGTTTTTCAGCAGTTTTTCGGGGGTTTTCGGTGTCTTGAGGGTTTGTCAGGGTTGTTGATGGTTTTTTGAGGCGTTGTTGAGGGTTGTTGATGGTTTTTTGAGGCGTTGTTGAGGGTTGTTGATGTTTTTTTAGGCGCTGTTGAGGGTTGTTGATGGTTTTTTGAGGCGTTGTTGAGGGTTAGAGCAGTTTTGAGTTTTTTTGAGGAGTTTGAACAGTTTTCAGGGTTGTTGAGAGGTTTTGCGCGTTGTCGTGGGATTGAGGTTTTTAGTTTTTTTTTGCTATTTTGAGGGTTGTTGAGGGTTTTTTGAGCAGCTTTGTTTTTTTTTCAGCAGTTTTGATGGTTTTTTAGTGTTTTTTAAGCTGTTTTGAGGGGGTTTGAGGGTTTTTAAGCAGTTAGGGTTTTTGAGGGGGTTTTCAGGGGGTTTGAGGGCTTTTGAGGGTTGATCAGTGGTTTTGGGAGTTTTGTTCTGTAGTTTTGATGGATTTTGGGGTTTTGATGCAGTTTGAAGGGATCGGGGGTTTTTGAGGGGTTCAGTTGTTTTCAGCAGTTTTTAAGTTTTTTTGAGGTGTTGTTGACGATTTATCAAGCAATCAATCAATCTATCAATCAATCAATCAATCAAAAACGTTATCGTCTTTCAGAAATACATCAATAAATGCAATTCTAAACAAAATTCCGTTGCATTTGACTCCCCGTGTAACACAAAAATAAACAGGATATGTTTTTGTTTTATTTATATTTTTTTAATAATTTTTTTATTAGAAGCAGACATATTATAAGGTATAGTAACATATTATAATAGAAAAAAAACTTTCATATACATCAATCACTCATACATTATTAAATTTGTCAATTGTCAATTCATTCGGCTTCTAGTGTTTTTTTTATTATATAGATAGAGAAAGAGAAATGGAGAGAAAGAAGAATTACAAATATCAAAAAAGAAAAGGAGGTGGAATGAATTACTTAAAATACGTCATTGGAGATAAGTTCGTAGGTTATGAAATATAATTACATCTAATCCTGAGTTCAAGTTTCAGTTGGGTTTTCGTGCTGGGTCAATCTATCCCCTCAAATAGGTAATGAATGGAGCCCATACTTTAACAAAAAGTTCTTGCTTGTCCATTAAGACAAGTCTAATTCTTTCTAGATGTAGGGTCTCCGACATTTCCACAATCCATATTTTAATTGTGGAGTTGTAGGCCCTTTCCAAAATGTTTATATTAATTTTTTCCCAGTTATTATACTATAGTCGAGGAAGTTTCTTTGGCTTGTTGTAAGTGTTAAACTTTGTTCTGATATCCCAAGTATTATTAATTTTGAGTCTGGAGCCTATTTAGTATTAACAACTGCAAAAATTATTTCGAAAATATCAGTCCAGAAATTTTTAATTGTTATACAATTTGCAAAAGTATGTGTTAAATTGGTCTCTAGATGCAGGCATCTATCACAGATAGGAGAAATATGTGGGAAGATTCTATTTAGTTTTATTTTGGAGTAAGGTAATCTGTGTAAGACTTTAAATTATATTAAAGCATGTCTGGCATTTAACGAGCATTGATGTATATGTTGTAAACTTTCGTCCCAAATATCTTTCGTTATAGGATGACCTAACTCATTTTCCCATGTATGTCTATATAGTTCCATCGGTGGTACTTCGTTATTTAAGAGGGTGTTATAAATATAAGCTATTAATTTTTCAGTTAGGATGCTTATTCAAACATTCGTCAATAATTTCTGGTTCCCTAGTCCTATAAACTTGTGTATTGGATTTAACATAATCTCTAATTTGTAAATATCTGAAAAAGTTATTTGAGTGTAGTCCATGATTCTGTTGTAACTCTTGAAATGACAGAAATATGCCTTCCCTATAAAGATGTCCAATGTTTTTAATTCCATAATTTTTCCATTGTATAAAACCTCTATCCAATATGGATGGCTTGAATAAAGGATTATTTACAATGGGAAGACATAGTGGTATATTATTCAGTTTTAAAGCTTTTTTAAATTGTTTCCAAATTCGTATTCCACTATGTATTATAGGGTTTTCGTTATAGGTTTTTTATGCAGTTTTGTGGGAGCAAATATAATCGAACCTATTTCAAAAGGTAAACAGTCTTCCTTTTCCTTCCTTGACCATTCTGGTTGTTGATCCATTTCTTCCAGCCAGAAATTCATGTTTTTAATATGCACTGCCCAAAAATAAAATAAGTAATTTGGCAATTTGGCAAAAATTTGCTCTTTGACTTACATAAATGTTTTTTACTTATTCTATGATTCTTATAATCCCAAATAAAGCTTGTAACAATGGAATCGACTTTTTTGAAAAGGTTTTTGGGATATATATCGGAATTAATTGAAATAAGTATAGTAGTTGCGGTAAGAAAATCATTTTTATAGCATTAATTCTGCCAAGCATTGAAATGGGAAGTGTTTTCCAGTACTGAATATGCTTGTGTAATTTATTAAGTAAGGATGGAAAATATAGTTTAAATAAAGAGGTATATGTCTTAGGTACGTAGATTCCTAAATATTTAAGTTTATCTTTAACTATTTTAAAAGGGGATTGTTGTATTGTATTTAAATTGAATGTTGTAATTGGCATGATTTCACTTTTATTCCAGTTAATTCTATATCCTGAGAACTCACAAAATTGTGTTATTAGATTTAATAGATATGGAATACTAGTTTCTAACTTTGTAATATATATTAGTGCATCATCTGCATATAAGGACATTTTATTCCTTGTATCTCTAGTGTTGTATCCATGTATTCCTGGATGGTTTCTAACGCTTTCTGCTAATGGTTCAATTGCAAGAGCAAATAATAGTGGGGATAGTGAACATCCTTGTCTACAACCTCTAGAAAGATTAAATTTAGCTGATAACATTTGGTTTGTTGTTATTCTAGCTGTTGGATTGGAGTATAACAATTTAGCCCATGTACAGTACTTCTCTCCCAATTGAAATGTTTTAATTACCGAAGATACATATGTCCATTCTACCTGGTCAAATGCCTTTTCAGCATCTAACGAAATAATTGCTAGATCTGCATTAGGAATTCTATTTGTATATATAATATTGAATAGTCTTCTCAAATTATAAAATGAGTAACGTTTTGGAATAAAACCTGTTTGGTCGAGGTGTATTAATTTGTTAATCATTAAGCTCAATCTATGAGATAGGATTTTGGTTAATATTTTCTGATCAGTATTTAAGAAAGCTATTGCTCTATATGAACCTGGGTCTTCAAGGTCCTTATCCGGTTTCGGTATAAGTACGATTGTAGATTCATTTAGAGTTTCTGGGAGTTTCTGTTGAGTGTAAGCTTGTTTGTAAAGTGTCTGTAGCCGTGGAGAAATCAGGTCGTAAAATTTCTTATAACATTCAGAGCTTAGACCATCAGGACCTGCTATGTTTTGAGGATTTGAGCATTTGAGGGTTTTGAGCCGTTTTGATAGTTTTTTTAAGCAGGTTTAAGGGTTTTTTGAGCCGATTTTTGAGCTGTTTTAAGGGTTTTTAGAGCAGTTTTGTTGGATTTTCTTTAGCAGTTTTGATGGTGTTTTTGACCAGATTTAAGAGTTTTTGAGCAGTTTTGGGCGGTTTTGATCGGATTGAGCTGTTTTAATGTTATTTTGAGCAATTATGAGGGGGTTTTGAGGGTTGTTGAGGGAGCCTGTTGCCGGAATCTGCCCGGCAACAGCCTCCCATTGGCCGGTTCCTGTTGGTCCGAGCCCCTAGATCTGCCCGGCAACAGCCTCCCATTGGCCGGTTCCTGCGGGTCCGAGCCCCGAGATCTGCCCGGCAACAGCCTCCCATTGGCCGGTTCCTGCGGTTCCGAGCACCGAGATCTCCCGGCAACAGCCTCCCATTGGCCGGTTCCTGCGGGTCCGAGCCCCGAGATCTGCCCGGCAACAGCCTCCCATTGGCCGGCTCCTGCGGGTCCGAGCCCCGAGATCTGCCTGGCAACAGCCTCCCATTGGCCGGATCCCCGCCTCCCACGTGAGTCCGAGCGGCGGTTTAAACCGTTGGTCGCGCGGGGGGGAGAGGCTCCCGCCAAAAAACGGCGTCACGTGAGTTTCAAACACCCCGATCACAGGAGTTTCAAACACCCCGATCACTATGAATGCTAACATACCATTCGATTTCTTCACTGCCTGCTGCACCTGCATGCCTACTTTCAATGACTGGTGTACCATGACACCCAGGTCTCGTTGCATCTCCCCTTTTCCTAATCGGCCACCATTCAGTTAATAGTCTACTTTCCTGTTTATGCCACCAAAGTGGATAACCTCACATTTATCCACATTATATTGCATCTGCCATGCATTTGACCACTCACCCAGCCTATCCAAGTCATCTTGCAGCCTCCTAGCACCCTCTTCACAGCTAACACTGTCCTCCAGCTTCGTGTCATCCGCAAACTTGGAAATGTTGCATTCAATTCCCTTGTCCAAATCATTAATATATATTGTAAATAGCTGGGATCCCAGCACTGAGCCTTGCGGTACCCAACTAGTCACTGCCTGCCATTCTGAAAAGGACCCGTTTACTGCTACACTTTGCTTCCTGTCTGCCAGCTAGTTCTCTATCCACATCAATACTGAACCCCCAATACCGTGTGCTTTAAGTTTGTATATTAATCTCTTATGTGGGACCTTGTCGAAAGCCTTCTGAAATTCCAGATATAACACATCCACTGGTTCTTCGTTATCCACTCTACTAGTTACATTCTGGAAAAATTCTATCAGATTCATCAGACATGATTTACCTTTCATAAATCCATGCTGACTTTGTCCAATGATTTCACCATTTTCCAAATGTGCTGCTATCCCATCTTTAATAACTGACTCTAGCAGTTTCCCCACTACCGATGTTAGACTAACTGGTCTGTAATTCCCCGTTTTCTCTCTCCCTCCCTCCTTAAAAAGTGGGGTTACATTAGCTACCCTCCAATCCTCAGGAACTACTCCAGAATCTAAAGAGTTTTGAAAACTTATCACTAATGCATCCACTATTTCTGGGGCTACTTCCTTAAGTACTCTGGGATGCAGCCTATCTGGCCATGGGGATTTATCGGCCTTTATCCGGCAGATTAATTAAGTCTTCCTTAGTGAAGACAGAACCAAAGTAGTTATTCAATTGGTCTGCCATGTCCTTGATCAATTCACCTGTTCTGACTGCAAGGGACCTATATTTGTTTTAAATAATCTTTTTCTCTTCACATATCTATAAAATCTTTTGCAGTCAGTTTTTATGTTCCCTGCCAGTTTTCTTTCATAATCTTTTTTCCCTTTCCTAATTAAGCTCTTAGTCCTCCTCTGTTCGACTCTGAATTTCTCCCAGTCCTCTGGTAGGCTGATTTTTCAGGCTAATTCGTACGCTTCATCTTTTGTTTTGATACTATCCCTGATTTGCCTTGTTATCCACGGAGACACTACCTTCCCTGATTTATTCTTTTGCCAAACCATTATGAACAATTGTTGTAGTTCATCCATGCAGCCTTTAAATGCCTTCCATTGCATATCCACCGTCAACCCTTTATGAATCAATTGCCAGTCAATCTTGGCCAATTCACGTTTCATACCCTCAAATGTACTTTTCTTTAAGATCAGAACCCTTCTTTCTGAATTAACAATGTCACTCTCCTTCCTAATGAAAAACTCAACCATATTAAGGTCACTCTTGCACAAGGGGCCACGCACAACAAGACTGCTAACCAACCCTTCCTCATTACTCAATACCCAGTCTAGAATAGCCTGTTGTCTCGTTGGTTCCTCTACATAGTGGTTTAGAAAACTATCCCGCATACATTCCAAGAAATCCTCTTCCTCAGCACCCCTGCCAATTTGATTCACCCAATCTATATGTAGATTGAAGTCACCCATTATAACTGTTTTACCTTTGTTGCACGCATTTCTAATTTCCTGTTTGATGCCATCCCCAACTCCACTACTACTGTTAGGTGGCCTGTACACAACACCCACTAGCATTTTCTGCCCCTTAGTGTTTCGCAGCTCTACCCATATCGATTCCACATCCTCCAAGCTAATGTCCTTCCTTTTCATTGCGTTAATCTCCTCTCTAACCAGCAACGCTGCCCCACCTCCTTTTCTTTTCTGTCTATCCCTCCTGAATATTGAATATCCATGGATGTTCAGCTCCCAGGGACGGTCAACATATCATTCGCTTTCTTCCCCGCTTGCTGTTCCAGAATGCTTACTTTCATTGAGAACCCCGAGATCCTGTTCTACTTCCCCTTTCCCCAACTTGACACCATTTAGATAATAATGGCTCATTATTGTTGCCTGTACTGAAAGTGACACTTTGTGCCATGGTTGGGTAAATGGATTGAATAATGAAAAAACAGGGCAATCCTCCTCTTCATCAATGGAAACATTGACCTTTGTCCAATTTCAGATTTCCGGACTGTGACTAGTTGCAACATTAAAAAGCATAACTGGGCCCCAATGTCTATGGGTTTGTGCTATCCATGGTCCCCATCTTCTGAATGACATCAAGATATGGTATTGGTTGTAAAGTTAGACCAATTTGAGATCACTGAAGGGAATTTTTGAATGTGGGAAAGAACCTCACCAGGAGGAAATAGTAATTAGAAGCAAAACCGTACATATCCTGCTGCCAATAATCTGGGACTAATCACAAGTCTGCTGGGTGTGCTCATTTCATCAAAAGTGGCAATACAAATCTTACGGGTTGACACACCTTGATTCACAACGCATTAATATCTCAGGCAGGAGTTTATGTCTTGGGAGCTTTCCAATTTTCCAATGACCAGTGTGTGTGCACATAAAAATGAGGGCAGGAACAGATACAGCAACATTTAATTCTAAACATTTTCTTTCAGACATTTGTTTATTGATCTAAAGAATGAGGGCATCACAGGCAGAGCGGGCATTTCCTGTTCTTTCCATATTGCCCCTTGTGTGATATGGAGCAAAACGTGGAGAATGTTGTGCTTCCATGCACCCGTTGCACTCAATCTTTATGGTGTAGAGGCCACAAGTTTGGGATATGTTGTTATAGAGGTCTTACCACAAAAAACTACAGTGCATTATGGAGATAATTAACAGTGCATTTCAATGAATTGATTTCAGAGAACGAGATCACCAGGGATTCATGGCTGTGAGTGTTCAAGATGAAGCCAATATAAGTTATGTTATCAAGGAACAGGAATGTTCAATATCCTCAGATATATTGTCAAAGTAAACCCGTGGAGTGACCGAGTGGTGACGCCACCGAGTGCGGCAGGCACGCCAGCAGCTGTCCATCCTTTCACCCTTTTTGTTACTTTTAGTATGTCAAAAAGTATCTTTTTGGGAGGTATTTTAGTATTTTCTTTATGTGGGGGATGGGGGGGGGGAAGAGGGGAAACCGTTTCCCAGACACCTCATGTAAATTCTATAGTGTTGTGTTCATTTCATTTTATTTGTGTGGCTGTATGGTAACTTAGATTTCAGTGCACCAATTGGTGTATGTGACAACAAATGTAACTTGAACGTGAAATGGAACGATCTAACCCAGGCGACGAACCTTCAGGACATGAAAAGCGGCAAAAATTCAGCACGTGGAAAATGACAGACCTTCAGGACAAGAAAAGCGAGAAAAATTCAGCACGCAAAAAGGGACGAAATTTCAGAACGTGAAATGCGAAGAAAATTCAGCATGCGAAAAGCGACGAAAACTCAGCACACGAAAAGTGACGAAATTTCAGAACGTGAAAAGCGATGAAATTTCAGCATACTAAAAGCGATGAAATTTCAGGTCGCGAAAAGTGACGAACCTTCAGGACGCGAAAAGCCATGAAACTTCAGCAGCCGAAAAGTGACAAACCTTCAGGACATGAAAAGCGACAACAATTCAGCATGTGAAAAGCGACGATCCTTCAGGACGCGAAAAGCGACGAAAATTTAGCACGCCAAAAGTGTCTAAATTTAACGGTGTGAAATGCGACAAAATATCAGCACACAAAAAGCGCCGAAATTTCAGCACACAAAAAGCGACTAAAATTCAGCATGCGAAAAGTGACGAAATTACAGGATGCATAAAGTGACGAAATTTCAGAACATGTAAAGCGACGAAATTTCAGCACACGAAAAGCGCCAAAATTTTAGCACACAAAAATCGACAAAAATTCAGCATGCGAAAAGCAACGAAACATCAGGACGCATAAAGCGACGAAATTTTAGGATGCGAAAAGCGATGAAACATCAGGACGCATAAAGCGACGAAATTTCAGGATGTGAAAGGCAACGAAATTTCAGGACAAGAAAGGCGACGAAATTTCAGCACGTGGAAAGTGACGAAAATTCAGCCTGTGAAAAGCGATGAAAATTCAGCAAGTGAAAAGTGCCGAAACTTCAGGACACGAAAAGTGACGACATTTCAGGACGAGAAAAGCGACGAAATTTCAGCATACTAAAAGCAATGAAAATTCAGCTCGCGAAAAGAGACGAACCTTCAGGACGCAAAAATACGACGAAAATTCGAAATGCCAAAAGCTATGTAAATTCAGGATGCGAAAAGCGAGAAAATTTCAGAACACGAAAAGCGACAAAATTTCAGGACGCGAAATGCGATGAAACATTAGGACGCATAAAGCGAAGAAATTTCACGACGCGAAAAGCGACGAAAATTCAGCCTGTGAAAAGCGATGAAAATTAACCACGCGAATAGTGACGATATTTCAGAACGGGAAAAACAACGAAAATTTAGCACGCGAAAAGCGATGAAAATTCAGCATGAGAAAAATGACGAAAATTCAGCATGCGAAAAGCGACAAACCTTCAGGATGCGAAAAGCGATGAAAATGAAGCACACAAAAAGCGACGAAAATGAAGCACACGAAAAGCAACAAAATTCAGCATGCGAAAAGTGACGAAACTTCAGGACACGAAAGGCGACAAAATTTCGCCACATTAAAAGTGACGAACCTTCAGGATGCGAAAAGTGACGAAAATTCAGCACACGAAAAATGACGAGCCTTCAGGACGCAAAAAGCGACAAAAATTCAGCACACGAAAATTGATGAGCCTTCAGGACGCGAAAGGCGACAAAAATTAAAAATACCAAAAGCAACGTAAATTCAAGATGCGAAAAGTGACAAAAGTTCAGGATGCATGAAGCGTCAAAATTTCAGGACACGAAAAGTGACAAAATTTCAGCACATGCAAAGTGATGAACATTCAGGTCGCGAAAAGCGACGAAAATTCAGCAGGCGAAAAGTGACGAACCTTCAGGACATGAAAAGGAACAACAATTCAGCACGTGAAAAGTGACGATCCTTCGGGACGCGAAAAGCGACGTAAATTCAGCACGCGAAAAGTGACGAAATTTCTGAACGTGAAAAGCGACGAAATTTCAGCACACAAAAAAGCGCCAAGATTTCAGCACACAAAAAGTGACGAAAATTCAACATGCGAAAAGCGTCGAAAATTCAGATCGCGAAAAGTGACGAAATTTCCGGACGTGAAAGGCGACAAAATTTCAGCACACGAAAAGCACCGAAATTTCTGCACACAAAGCGACGAAAATTCAGCACACGAATAGTGATGAAATTTCAGGACGTGGAAAGCGACGAAATTTCTGCATAGTAAAAGCGACGAAAATTCACCATGTGAAAAGCGACAAAAATACAGCACGCGAAAATTGACGAACCTTCAGGATGCGAAAGGCAACGAAAATTCAAAATGCCAAAAGCGACGTAAATTGAAGGTGCAAAACCGGAGAAAGATTCAGGATGCATGAAGCGACAAAATTTCAGAACATGAAAAGCGATCAAATTTCAGCACACGAAAAGCGCCGAAATTTCAGCACACAAAAATCGTCGAAAATTCAGCATGCGAAAAGCGGCGAAACATCAGGACGCAGAAAGCGACGAAATTTCAGGACGTGAAAGGCAAAGAAATTACAGGACATGAAAGGTGACGAAATTTCAGCACACGAAAAGCGACGAAAATTCAGCCTGTGAAAAGCAATGAAAATTCAGCAAGTGAAAAGAGATGAACCTTCAGGACGTGAAAAGCAACAACCATTCAGCACATGAAAAGTGACAAACCTTCAGGACGTGAAAAGCGAGAAAAATTCAGCACGCGAAAAGTGATGAAAATTCAGGACACATCAAGCGACAACATTTCAGAACATGAAAAGCGATCGAATTTCAGCACAGGAAAAGCGCAAAAATTTCAGCTCACAAAAATCAACGAAAATTCAGCATGCGAAAAGCGTCGAAACATCAGGTTGCATAAAGTGATGAAATTTCAGGATGTGAAAAGCGATGAAACATCAGGACGCATAAAGCAACGAAATTTCACGACGTGAAAGGCAACGAAAATTCAGGACATGAAAAGGCAACGAAAGCACGCAAAAAGCGATGAAAATTCATCCTGTGAAAAGCGATGAAAATTCAGCAAGTGAAAAGCGACGAACCTTCAGGACATAAAAAGCGACAATAATTCAGCACGTGAAAAGTGACAAACCTTCAGGACGTGAAAAGCGACAAAATTTCAGCATGCAAAAAGTGACGAAATTTCATAACGTGAAAAGTGACGAAAATTCAGCACATGAAAAGCGACGAAATGTCAGCATACTACAAGCGACAAAAATTCAGCTGGCGAAAAATGAGGAACCGTCAGGACGCAAAAGGTGACAAAAATTCAAAATGCCAAAAGCGACATAAATTCAACATGCGAAAAGCGACAAAATTTCAGGATGCATGAAGCGACAAAGTTTCAGGACAAAAGCGTCAAAGGTTCGGCACACGAAAAGTGACGATCCTTCAGCACGCCAAAAGTGACTAAATTTCAGGACGTGAAAAGTGACGAAATTTCAGCATACTAAAAGCGACGAAAATTCACCATGTGAAAAGCGACGAAAATTCAGCATGCGAAAATTGACCAACGTTCATGACGTGAAAGGCGGCAAAAATTCAAAATGCCAAAAGCGAAGTATATTGAAGGTGCAAAAACGGACAAAGTTTCAGGATGCATGAAGAGACAAAATTTCAGGACACGAAAATCCACAAAATTTCGGCACACGCAAAGTGCGAACCGTCAGGTTGCGAAAAGCGACAAAAATTCAGTAGGTGAAAAGTGACGAACCTCAGGACATGAAAAGAAACAACAATTCAGCACGTGAAAAGCGCTGAAAATTAAGCATGCGAAATGTGACGAAAATTCACCACGCGAAAAGCGACGAAATTTCAGAACCTGAAAAGCGCCGAAAATTCAGCATGGGAAAAGTGACGAAAATTCAGCATGCAAAAAGCGACGAAATTACAGGACGACTAAAGCGTCGAAATTTCAGCACACCAAAAGTGACTAAATTTCAGGATGTGAAAAGCGACAAAATAACAGCACACGAAAAGTGCCGAAAATTCAGCACACAAAAAGCGACGAAAATTCAGCATGCGAAAAGCGACGAAATTGCAGGGCGCATAAAGCGACGAAATTTCAGAACATGAAAAGAGACGAAATTTCAGCATACGAAAAGCGACGATATTTCACCACACAAAAATCAACGAAAACTCAGCATTCGAAAAGCGACGAAACATCAGGACGCAAAAAGCGACGAAATTTCAGGAAGCGAAAAGCGATGAAACATCAGGACGCATAAAGCAATGAAATTTCAGGACGGGAAAGGCGACGAAATTTCAGGACATGAAGGGCGACGAAATTTCAGCACGCGAAAGGCGACGAAAATTCAGCCTGTGTAAAGCGATGAAAATTCAGCAAGTGAAAAGTGACGAACCGTCTGGACACGAAAAGCGACAACAATTCACCACGGGAAAAGTGACGAACCTACAGGACGCGAAAGTGACGAAAATTCAGCAAACGAAAAGTGACGAGATTCCAGGGCGTGAAAAGTGACAAATAATCATACTAAAAGCGATGAAAATTCACCATGCGAAAAGCGGCGAAAATTCAGCACGCGAAAGGTGACAAACCTTCAGGACGCGAAAGGCGATGAAAATTCCAAATGCCAAACGCGAAGTAAATTCAAGCTGTGAAAAGTGACAAAAGTTCAGGATGCATGAGCCAACAAAATTTCAGGACACGAAAAGCGACAAAATTTCGGCACACGAAAAGTGACGAACCTTCAGGATGTGAAAAGTGACGAAAATTCAGCACATGCAAGGTGACGAACCTTCAGGACATGAAGAGCGACAATAATTCGGCACGTGGAAAGCGACAAACCTTGGGGACAAGAAAAGCGAGGAAAATTCAGCATGCAAAATGTCACGAAATTTCAGCACGCAAAATGCAGTGAACATTCAGCACGTGAAAAGTGACTAACCTTCAGGATGCGAAAAGCGACTAAAATTCAGCAGGCCAAGTGACGAAATTTCAGGACGTGAAAAGCGACGAAATATAACCATGCGAAAAGCGACGAAAATTCAGCACGCGAAAAGTGACGAAATTTCAGGACGTGAAAAGCGACGAAATATCAGCACATGCAAAGTGATGAACATTCAGGTCGCGAAAAGCGACGAAAATTCAGCAGGCGAAAAGTGACGAACCTTCAGGACATGAAAAGCAACAACAATTCAGCACGTGAAAAGTGACGATCCTTCGGGACGCGAAAAGCGACGTAAATTCAGCACGCGAAAAGTGACGAAATTTCTGAACGTGAAAAGCGACGAAATTTCAGCACACAAAAAAGCGCCAAGATTTCAGCACACAAAAAGTGACGAAAATTCAACATGCGAAAAGCGTCGAAAATTCAGAACGCGAAAAGTGACTAAATTTCCGGACGTGAAAGGCGACAAAATTTCAGCACACGAAAAGCACCGAAATTTCTGCACACAAAGCGACGAAAATTCAGCACACGAATAGTGATGAAATTTCAGGACGTGGAAAGCGACGAAATTTCTGCATAGTAAAAGCGACGAAAATTCACCATGTGAAAAGCGACAAAAATACAGCACGCGAAAATTGACGAACCTTCAGGATGCGAAAGGCAACGAAAATTCAAAATGCCAAAAGCGACGTAAATTGAAGGTGCAAAACCGGAGAAAGATTCAGGATGCAAGAAGCGACAAAATTTCAGAACATGAAAAGCGATCAAATTTCAGCACACGAAAAGCTCCGAAATTTCAGCACACAAAAATCGTCGAAAATTCAGCATGCGAAAAGCGGCGAAACATCAGGATGCAGAAAGCGACGAAATTTCAGGACGTGAAAGGCAAAGAAATTTCAGGACACGAAAAGCGACAAAAATTCAGCCTGTGAAAAGCGATGAAAATTCAGCAAGTGAAAAGTGATGAACCTTCAGGACGTGAAAAGCAACAACCATTCAGCACATGAAAAGTGACAAACCTTCAGGACGTGAAAAGCGAGAAAAATTCAGCACGCGAAAAGTGATGAAAATTCAGGACACATCAAGCGACAACATTTCAGAACATGAAAAGCGATCGAATTTCAGCACAGGAAATGCGCAAAAATTTCAGCTCACAAAAATCAACGAAAATTCAGCATGCGAAAAGTGTCGAAACATCAGGTTGCATAAAGTGATGAAATTTCAGGATGTGAAAAGCGATGAAACATCAGGACGCATAAAGCAACGAAATTTCACGACGTGAAAGGCAACGAAAATTCAGGACATGAAAAGGCAACGAAAGCACGCAAAAAGCGACGAAAATTCAGCCTGTGAAAAGCGATGAAAATTCAGCAAGTGAAAAGCGACGAACCTTCAGGACATAAAAAGCGACAATAATTCAGCACATGAAAAGTGACAAACCAGGACGTGAAAAGCGACAAAATTTCAGCATGCAAAAAGTGACCAAATTTCATAACGTGAAAAGTGATGAAAATTCAGCACATGAAAAGCGACGAAATGTCAGCATACTACAAGCGACAAAAATTCAGCTGGCGAAAAATGAGGAACCGTCAGGACGCAAAAGGTGACAAAAATTCAAAATGCCAAAAGCGACATAAATTCAACATGCGAAAAGCGACAAAATTTCAGGATGCATGAAGCGACAAAGTTTCAGGACAAAAGCGTCAAAGGTTCGGCACACGAAAAGTGACGATCCTTCAGCACGCCAAAAGTGACTAAATTTCAGGACGTGAAAAGTGACGAAATTTCAGCATATTAAAAGCGACGAAAATTCACCATGTGAAAAGCGACGAAAATTCAGCATGCGAAAATTGACCAACCTTCAGAACGTGAAAGGCGACAAAAATTCAAAATGCCAAAAGCGAAGTATATTGAAGGTGCAAAAACGGACAAATTTCAGGATGCATGAAGAGACAAAATTTCAGGACACGAAAATCAACAAAATTTCGGCACACGCAAAGTGCGAACCGTCAGGTTGCGAAAAGCGACAAAAATTCAGCAGGTGAAAAGTGACGAACCTCAGGACATGAAAAGAAACAACAATTCAGCACGTGAAAAGCGCTGAAAATTAAGCATGCGAAATGTGACGAAAATTCACCACGCGAAAAGCGACGAAATTTCAGAACCTGAAAAGCGCCGAACATTCAGCATGGGAAAAGTGACGAAAATTCAGCATGCAAAAAGCGACGAAATTACAGGACGCCTAAAGCGTCGAAATTTCAGCACACCAAAAGTGACTAAATTTCAGGATGTGAAAAGCGACAAAATAACAGCACACGAAAAGTGCCGAAAATTCAGCACACAAAAAGCGACGAAAATTCAGCATGCGAAAAGCGACGAAATTGCAGGGCGCATAAAGCGACGAAATTTCAGAACATGAAAAGAGACGGAATTTCAGCATACGAAAAGCGACGATATTTCACCACACAAAAATCAACGAAAACTCAGCATTCGAAAAGCGACGAAACATCAGGACGCAAAAAGCGACGAAATTTCAGGAAGCGAAAAGCGATGAAACATCAGGACGCATAAAGCAATGAAATTTCAGAATGTGAAAGGCGACGAAATTTCAGGACATGAAGGGCGACGAAATTTCAGCACGCGAAAGGCGACGAAAATTCAGCCTGTGTAAAGCGATGAAAATTCAGCAAGTGAAAAGTGACGAACCATCTGGACACGAAAAGCGACAACAATTCACCACGGGAAAAGTGACGAACCTACAGGACGCGAAAGTGATGAAAATTCAGCACACGAAAAGTGACGAGATTCCAGGGCGTGAAAAGTGACAAATAATCATACTAAAAGCGATGAAAATTCAACATGCGAAAAGCGACGAAAATTCAGCACGCGAAAGGTGACAAACCTTCAGGACGCGAAAGGCGATGAAAATTCCAAATGCCAAACGCAAAGTAAATTCAAGCTGTGAAAAGTGACAAAAGTTCAGGATGCATGAGCCAACAAAATTTCAGGACACGAAAAGCGACAAAATTTCAGCACACGAAAAGTGACGAACCTTCAGGACGTGAAAAGTGACGAAAATTCAGCACGTGCAAGGTGACGAACCTTCAGGACATGAAGAGCGACAATAATTCGGCACGTGGAAAGCGACAAACCTTGGGGACAAGAAAAGCGAGGAAAATTCAGCATGCAAAATGTCATGAAATTTCAGCACGCGAAATGCAGTGAACATTCAGCACGTGAAAAGTGACTAACCTTCAGGATGCGAAAAGCGACTAAAATTCAGCAGGCCAAGTGACGAAATTTCAGGACGTGAAAAGCAACCAAATATAACCATGCGAAAAGCAACGAAAATTCAGCACGCGAAAAGTGACGAAATTGCAGGATATGAAAAGTGACGAGATTTCAGCATACTAAAGGTGACGAAAAATTCACCATGCGAAAAGCGACGAAAATGCAGCACACCAAAAGTGACGAAATTTCAGCACGTGAAAAGCGACGAAATATCAGCACATGAAAAGCGCCGAAATTTCAGCACACAAAAATCGACGAAAATTCAGCATGCAAAAACCTTCAAGAGGCGAAATGCGATGAAAATGAAGCACGCAATAAGAGAGGAACCTTCAGGACTTTAAAACCAATGACAATTCAGCAGGCGTAAAGTGACGAAAATTCAGCACGCGAAAAGCGACAAACCTTCAGGACGTAAAATGTTACGGATATTCCGCACGCGAAAAGTGATGACATTTCAGAACGTAAAAAGAGCCGAAAATTTTGCAAGCGAAAAGCGACAAAAATTCAGCATGCGAAAAGCGACGAAAATTCAGCATGCGAAAAGCGACGAACCTTCAAGACACAAAAAGCGATGAAAATGAAGCACGAAAAAAGCGACGAAAATTCAGCATTCAAAAAGCGACAAATATTCAGCACGCGAAAAGTGACGTAATCACAGGACAAATAAAGTGTACGAAATTACAGCACATGAAATGCGACGAAATTTCAGGACATGAAAGGCGACGAAATTTCAGCACGTGAAATGCGAGAAAATTCAGCATGTGAAAAGTGATGAAAATTCAACACACGAAAAGCGACGAACATTCAGCACGCGTAAAATGACGAAATTTTGGAACGTGACAAGCGACGAAATATCAGAACACGAAAAGTGCCGAAATTTCAGCACACAAAATCGGCGAAAATTCAGCATGTGAAAGGCGACGAAATTACAGGACGAATAAAGCGATAAAATATCAGAACATGAAAAGCAAGGACATTTCAGCACATGAAAAACGCCGAAATTTCAGCACACAAAAAGTGACAAAACTTCAGCATGCGAAACACGACGAAACATCAGGACGCATAAAGCGACGAAATTTCAGAACGTGAAAAGTGACGAAATTTCAGCACAAGAAAAGCGACGAAAATTCAGCACACGAAAAGTGACGAAATTTCAGGACGCGAAAGGCGCCGAAAATAAAAAAAAAGCCAAAGGCGACGTAAATTATAGATGCGAAAAGCAACAAAAATTCAGGATGCATGAAGCGACAGGACACAAAAGCAACAAAATTTCAGAAAACAAAAAGTGACGAACCTTCAGGACGCGAAAAACGACGAACCTTCAGGACACGAAAAGCGACAACAATTCAGGATGTGAAAAGCGATGATCCTTCAGGACGCGAAAAGCGACGGAAATTCAGCACGCCAAAAGTGACTCAATTTCAGGATGTGAAAAGCGAAAAAATAACAGCACAGGAAAAGCGCCGAAATTTCAGCACACAAAAAGCGACGAAAATTCAACATGCGAGCAGCGACGAAATTACAGGACGCATAAAGCGACGACATTTCAGAACATGCAAAGCGACGAAATTTCAGCACACGAAAACGCCGAAATTTCAGCACAAAAAAATCGACGAAAATTCAGCATGCGAAAAGCAACGAATCATCAGGACGCATAAAGCGACGACATTTCAGGATGTGAAAAGTGACGAAAATTCAGCCTGTGAAAAGCGATGAAAATTCAGCAAGTGAAAAGTGACGAACCTTCAGGAGACGATAAGCAACAACAATTCAGCACGTGAAAAGTAACGAACCTTCATGACGTGAAAAGCGACAAAAATTCAGCACACAGTAAGCGCCAAAATTTCAGAATATGAAATACGATGAAAATTCAACACGGGAAAAGTGACGAAAATTCAGCACAAGAAAAGTGATGACATTTCAAGACGTGAAAAGCGACGAAATCTCAGCATACTAAAAGCAACGAAAATTCAGCTCGCGAAAAGAGACGAATCTTAAGGACGCGAAAAACGACGAAAATTCGAAATGCCAAAAGCGATGTAAATGCAAGATGCGAAAACCGACAAAATTTCAGGACACGAAAAGCGACAAAATTTCAGGACGCGGAAAGCGACGAAACATCAGGACGCATAAAGCGACGAAATTTCCGAATAAGAAAAGCGACGAAATTTCAGCACCCGAAGAGGGACTAAAATTCAGCAATGTAAAAGCGACGAAAATTCAGCACGCGAAAAGAGAGGAATCTTCAGCATGTGAAAACTGATGAAAATGAAACACGCGAAAACCAACGAGAATTCAGCATGCAAAATGTGACGAAAATTCAGCACGCAAAAAGCGACAAACCTTCAGGACGCGAAAAGTGATAAAAAATTCAGCTCGCGAAAACCAATGAAAATTCAGCACGCAGAAATTGACGAACCGTCAGGACATGAAAAGCAATGAAAAATCAGCACGCGAAAAGCGTCGAAAGTTCATCATGCGAAAAGCGACGAAAATTCACCACGCGAAAAGTGACGAACATTCAGGACGCATAAAGCGATGAATTTTCAGAGCGAGAAAAGGGGCAAGATTTCAGCACACGAAAAGAGAGGAACCTTCAGGACGCGAAAAGCGATGAAAATGAAGCACGCGAAAACCAACGAAAATTCAGCACGCGAAAAGTAATGAAAATTCACCACGCGAAAAGAGAGGAACCTTCAGGATGTGAAAAGCGATGAAAATGAAGCACGCGAAAACCAACGAATATTCAGCACGCGAAAAGCGACGAAGATTCAGCATGCGAAAAGCGACGAAATTACAGGACGCATAAAACAATGAATTTTCAGAATGAGAAAAGCAGCAAAATTTCAGCACACGAAAAGTGACGAACCAGGACACGAAAAGCGATGAAAATGAAGCACATAAAAGCGACGAAAATTTAGCATGCGAAGTGTCAAAAATCCATCATTCGAAAAGCAACAAAAATTCAGCACACGAAATGCGACGTAAATTCAGGACGTGAAATGCGATGAAACATCTGGTGCTCAGAAGGGTAAGGAAAACAAGAGGAGGGCAATTGTAATAGGGGACTCTATATTCAGGGGGTCGGATAGGCGTTTCTGTGGATGCAGACAGGAGAATCGGATGGTAGTTTGCCTCCCTGGTGCCAGGGTCAGTGATGTGTCTGAATGTGTCGAAGAAATCCTGAAATGGGAAGGAGAGGAGCCTGAGGTTGTGGTACATATAGGTACCAACGACATAGGTAAATAAAGAGAAGGGTCCTGAAAGAAGAATTTAGAGAGTTAGGTAGAGAGTTAAGGAGAAGGACTGCAAAGGTAAAAATCTCAGGATTACTGCCTGTGCCACGCGACAGTGAGAGTAGGAATGGAGCGAGGTGGAGGATAAATGAGTGGATGAGGGACTGGTGCAATGGGTATGGATTCAAGTTTCTGGATCATTGGGACCTCTTTTGGGGAAGGTGCGACCTGTACAGAAAGGATGGGTTGCACTTGGACTCGAGGGGGACCAATATCCTGGCGGGTAGATTTGCAAAGGCTGCTGGGGAGACTTTAAACTAGTATGGTTGGGGGGGGACTCAAATCGGGAAAGCTAGCAGTCAGTGTGGGAGGCAGGAGGCAGATAATGGAAGCACTCTGACCCAAAATGTAGGGGAGAGAGAATAAAACGACAATAAACAGAGAATAAGAGAGGTTGGGTTTCTTAAATGTGTATATTATAATGCTAGGAGCATTGTAAGAATGTCGATGAACTTAAAGCCTGAATTAACACCTGGAAGTATGATGTTGTGGCGATCAGTGAAACATGGTTGCAGGAGGGCTGTGATTGCAAACTAAATATTCCAGGATTTCGTTGCTTCAGGTGTGATAGAATTGGAGGGGCAAGAGGTGGAGGTGTTGCATTGCTTATCAGGGAAGATATTACAGCAGTGCTTTGGCAGGATAGATTAGAGGGCTCTTCTAGGGAGGCTATTTGGGTGGAAATGAGAAATGGGAAAGGGGTAGCAACACTCATAGAGGTGTATTATAGAACGCCAAATGGGGAGCGAGAATTGGAAGAGCAAATATGTAAGGAGATTGCAGATATTAGTAGTAAGCACAAGGTAGTGGTTGTGGGAGATTTCAATTTTCCACACATAGACTGGGAAACACATTCTGTAAATGGGCTGGATGGGTTGGAGTGTGTAAAATGTGTGCAGGATAGTTTTTTGCAGCAATACATAGAAGTACCTACTAGAGAAGGCGCGGTGCTGGACCTCCTGTTAGGAAATGAGACGGGTCAGGTGGCAGAGGTATGCGTTGGGGAACAGTTCGGGACCAGTTATCACAATACCATTAGTTTCAATATAATTATGGAGAGGGTCAGAACTGGACCTGGGGTTGAGATTTTTGATTGGAGAAAGGCTAACTTTGAGGAGATGCGAAAGGATTTAAAAGGAGTAAATTGGGACAGTTTGTTTAATGGGAATGATGTGGAAGAGAAATGGAGGACATTTAAAGGTGAAATTTTAAGAGTACAGAATCTTTATGTCCCTGTTCGGTTGAAAGGAAATAGTAAAAATTGGAAAGAGCCATGGTTTTCAAGGGAAATTGGACACATAGTTCGGAAAAAGAGAGAGATCTACAATAATTATAGGCAGCATGGAGTAAATGAGGTGCTTGAGGAGTATAAAAAATGTAAAACGATTCTTAAGAAAGAATTTAGAAAAGCTAAAAGAAGATATGAGGTTGCTTTGGCAAATAAGGTGAAAGTAAATCCAAAGAGTTTCTACAGCTATATTAATAGCAAAAGGATAACGAGGGATAAAATTGGTCCATTAGAGAGTCAGAGTGGACAGGTATCTGCAGAGCCAAAAGAGATGGGGGAGATATTGAACAATTTATTTTCTTCGGTATTCACCAAGGAGAAGGATATTGAATTATGTGAGGTAAGGGAAACAAGTAGAGTATCTATGGAAACTATGAGATTCAAAGAAGTGGAAGTACTGACACTTTTGAGAAATATAAAAGTGGATAAGTCTCCAGGTCCGGACAGGATACTCCCTAGGACATTGAGGGAAGTTAGTGTAGAAATAGCAGGGGCTATGACAGAAATATTTCAAATGTCATTGGAAACGGCAACAGTGCCGGAGGATTGGCGTACTGCGCATGTTGTTCCATTGTTTAAAAAGGGGTCTAAGAGTAAACCTAGCAATTATAGACCTGTTAGTTTGACGTCAGTGGTGGGCAAATTAATGGAAAGGATACTTAGAGATAATATATATCAGCATCTGGATAAACAGGGTCTGATTAGGAACAGTCAACATGGATTTGTGCCTGGAAGGTCATGTTTGACTAATCTTCTTGAATTTTTTGAAGAGGTTACTCGGGAAATTGATGAGGGTAAAGCCGTGGATGTTGTATATATCGACTTCAGTAAGGCCTTTGACAAGGTTCCTCACGAAAGGTTGGTTAAGAAGGTTCAATGGTTGGGTATTAATGGTAGAGTAGCAAGATGGATTCAACAGTGGCTGAATGGGAGATGCCAGAGAGTAATGGTGGATGGTTGTTTGTCAGGTTGGAGGCCAGTGACTAGTGGGGTGCCACAGGGATCTGTGTTGGGTCCACTGTTGTTTGTCATGTACATCAATGATCTGGATGATAGTGTGGTAAATTCGATTAGTAAGTATGCAGATGATACTAAGATACGTGGGGCTGTGGATAATGAAGTAGATTTTCAAAGTCCACAGAGAGATTTATGCCGGTTGGAAGAGTGGGCTGAAAGATGGCAGATGGAGTTTAATGCTGATAAGTGTGAGGTGCTACATCTTGGCAGGACAAATCAAAATAGGACGTACATGGTAAATGGTAGGGAATTGAAGAATGCAGGTGAACAGAGGGATCTTGGAATAACTGTGCACAGTTCCCTGAAAGTGGAATCTCATGTAGATAGGGTGGTAAAGAAAGCTTTTGGTGTGCTGGCTTTTATAAATCAGAGCATTGAGTATAGGTTGGGATGTAATGTTGAAATTGTACAAGGCATTGGTGAGGCCAATTCTGGAGTATGGTGTACAATTTTGGTCGCCTAATTACAGGAAGGATATCAACAAAATAGAGAGAGTGCAGAGGAGATTTACTAGAATGTTGCCTGGGTTTCAAAAACTAAGTTACAGAGAAAGGTTGAACAAGATAGGGCTTTATTCTTTGGAGCGCAGAAGGTTAAGGGGGGACTTGATAGAAGTCTTTAAAATGATGAGAGGGATAGACAGAGTTGACGTGGATAAGCTTTTCCCATTGAGAGTAGGGAAGATTCAAACAAGGGGACATGACTTGAGAATTAAGGGACAGAAGTTTAGGGGTAACATGAGGGGGGACTTCTTTACTCAGAGAGTGGTGGCTGTGTGGAATGAGCTTCCAGTGAAGGTGGTGGAGGCAGGTTCGTTTTTATCATTTAAAAATAAATTGGATAGTTATATGGACGGGAAAAGAATGGAGGGTTATGGTCTGAGCGCAGGTATATGGGACTAGGGGAGAATACGTGTTCGGCACGGACTAGAAGGGTCGAGATGACCTTTTTCCCGTGCTGTAATTGTTATATGGTCATATGGTTATATGGTTATATCAGGATGCATCAAGCGACGAAATTTCAGGATGTGAAAAGTGATGAAATTTCAGCACGCGAAAAGCGACGTAAATTCAGCCAGCGAAAAGCGATGAAAATTCAGCACGTGAAAAGTTATGAACTTCAGGACGCAAAAGCGACGAAAATTCAGCATGCGAAATGTGACGAAAATTCAGCACGCGAAAAGTGCCGACCATTCAGAACACGAATAGTGACGAAATTTCAGAACGTGAAAAGCGCCTAAAATTCAGCACATGAAAAGCAAAGAAAATTCAGCATGAGAAAAGCGACAAAAATTCAGCATGCAAAAAGCTACAAAAAATCAGCATGGGAAATGCGACGAAAATTCAGCACGCAAAAATCGACGAACATTCAGGACGTGAAAAGCGACGAAAATTCATAACGTGAAAAGAGAGGAATCTTCAGCACGCATAAAGCGACGAAAATTCAGCACGCAAAATTCGACGAACCTTCAGAACGCGAAAAGCGACGAAAATTCAGGACGCGAAAAGCGACGAAAATTCAGCAAGCGAAAAGCGACGAAAATTCAGCACGCGAAAAGAGAGGAACCTTCAGGACGCGAAAAGCGAAGCAAATGAAGCACGGGAAAACCAACGAAAATTCAGCAAGCGAAAAGTGACGAAAATTCAGCACGCGAAAAGAGAGGAACCTTCAGGACGCGAAAAGCGATGAAAATGAAGCACGCGAAAACCAACGAAAATTCAGCACGCGAAAAGCAACGAAAATTCAGCATGCAAAAAGCGACGAAATTACAGGACGCATAAAACGATGAATTTTCAGAATGAGAAAAGCACCAAAATTTCAGCACACGAAAACTGATGAACCTTCAGGACGCGAAAAGTGATGAAAATGAAGCACATATAAGCGACGAAAATTTAGCATGCGAAAAGTGACAAAAATCCAGCACACGAAATGTGACGTAAATTCAGGACGTGAAATGCGATGAAACATCAGGATGCATAAAGCGACAAAATTTCAGGACGTGAAAAGCGACGAAATTTTAGCACGCGAAAAGCGACGAAAATTCAGCCAGCGAAAAGCGATGAAAATTCAGCACGTGAAAAGTTATGAACTTCAGGACGCAAAAGCGACGAAAATTCAACATGCGAAATGTGACGAAAATTCAGCACGCGAAAAGTGCCGACCATTCAGAACACAAATAGTGACGAAATTTCAGAACGTGAAAAGCGCCTAAAATTCAGCACATGAAAAGCAAAGAAAATTCAGCATGAGAAAAGCGACAAAAATTCAGCATGCAAAAAGCTACAAAAATTCAGCACGGGAAAAGCGACGAAAATTCAGCACGCGAAAAGAGAGGAACCTTCAGGACGCGAAAAGCGATGAAAATGAAGCACGTGAAAACCAACGAAAATTCAGCAAGCGAAAAGCAACGAAAATTCAGCATGCGAAAAGCGACAAAATTACAGGACGCATAAAGCGACGAAATTACAGGACGCATAAAGCGACGAAATTGCAGGATGGATAAAGCGATGAAATTTCAGCATGCCAAAAGTGACTAAATTTCAGGATGTGAAAAGTGACAAAATAACAGCACACGAAAAGCGCCGACATTTCAGCACACAAATAGCGCCGAAAATGCAGCATGCGAAAAGCGACAAAATTACAGGACGCAAAAAGCAACGAAATTTCAGAACATGAAAAGCGACGACATTTTATCACACGCAAAGCGCCAACATTTCAGCACACAAAAGGCGACAAAAATTCAGCATGTGAAAAAGCAACGAAATATCAGGACACATAAAGTGACGAAATTTCACAGCGAGAAAAGCGGCAAGATTTCAGCACACGAAAACAGAGGAACCTTCAGGACGCGAAAAGCGATTAAAATGAAGCACGCGAAACCAAGGAAAATTCAGCACGCAAAAAGTAATGAAAATTCAGCACTCGAAAAGAGAGGAACCTTCAGGACGTGAAAAGCGATGAAAATGAAGCACGCGAAAACCAACGAAAATTCAGTACGCGAAAAGCAACGAAAATTCAGCAAGCAAAAAGCGACGAAATTACAGGACGCATAAAACGATGAATTTTCAGAACGAGAAAAGCAGCAAAATTTCAGCACACGAAAAGTGATGAACCTTGAGGACGCGAAAAGTGATGAAAATGAAGCACATATAAGCGACAAAAATTTAGCATGCGAAAAGTGACAAAAATCCAGCACACGAAAAGCAACAAAAATGCAGTACACACGAAATGTGCCGTAAATTCAGGACGTGAAATGCGATGAAACATCAGGACGCATAAAGCGACAAAATTTCAGGACGTGAAAAGGGACGAAATTTCAGCATGCGAAAAGTAACGAAAATTCAGCCAGAGAAAAGCGATCAAAATTCAGCACGTGAAAAGTTATGAACTTCAGGACGCGAAAAGCGACGAAAATTCATCATGCAAAATGTGACGAAAATTCAGCATGCGAAAAGTGACGAACATTCAGAATACGAATAGTGACGAAATTTCAGAACGTGTAAAGCACCTAAAATTCAGCACCTGAAAAGCAAAGAAAATTCAGCATGCAAAAAGCTACAAAAATTCAGCACGGGAAAAGTGAGAAATATTCAGCACGCAAAAATCGACGAACCTTCATATAACCATATAACCATATAACAATATAACCATAACAGCACGGAAACAGGCCATCTTGGCCCTTCAAGTCCGTGCCGAACATTTTTTTTTTAAATTTTTTTTTTTTTTTTTTAAATTTTAAATTAAAAATAAATACTTCCCCCTAGTCCCATCTACCTGCACTCAGAACATAACCCTCCATTCCTTTCCCGTCCATATACCCATCCAATCTATTTTTAAAGGATAACATCGAACCTGCCTCCACCACTTCCACTGGAAGCTCATTCCACACAGCTACCACTCTCTGAGTAAAGAAGTTCCCCCTAATGTTCCCCCTAAATTTCTGTCCCTTAATTCTCAAGTCATGCCCCCTTGTTTGAATCTTCCCTACTCTCAATGGGAAAAGCTTATCCACGTCCACTCTGTCTAACCCGCTCATAATTTTAAAGACCTCTATCAAGTCCCCTCTTAACCTTCTGCGCTCCAAAGAATAAAGACCTAACTTGTTCAACCTGTCTCTGTAACTTAGTTGCTGAAACCCAGGCAACATTCTAGTAAATCTCCTCTGTACTCTCTCTATTTTGTTGACATCCTTCCTATAATTAGGCGACCAAAATTGTACTCCATACTCCAGAATTGGCCTCACCAATGCCTTGTACAATTTTAACATTACATCCCAACTTCTATATTCAATGCTCTGATTTATAAAGGCCAGCACACCAAAAGCTTTCTTTACCACCCTATCTACATGAGATTCCACCTTCAGGGAACTATGCACAGTTATTCCTATATCCCTCTGTTCAACTGCATTCCTCAATTCGCTATCATTTACCGTGTACGTCCTATTTTGATTTGTCCTGCCGAGATGTAGCACCTCACATTTGTCAGCATTAAATTCAATCTGCCATCTTCCAGCCCACTCTTCCAAATGGCCTAAATCTCTCTGTAGACTTTGAAAATCTACTTCATTATCCACAACACCACCTACCTTAGTATCATCTGCATACTTACTAATCCAATTTTCCACACCTTCATCCAGATCATTGATGTACATGACAAACAACAGTGGACCCAACACAGACCCCTGAGGCACCCCACTAGTCACCGGCCTCCAACCTGACAAACAGCCATCCACCATTACTCTCTGGCATCTCCCATTCAGCCACTGTTGAATCCATCTTGCTACTCCACCATTAATACCCAACAATTGAATCTTCTTAACCAACCTTCCATGAGGAACCTTGTCAAAGGCCTTACTGAAGTCCATATAGACAACATCCACTGCTTTACCCTCATCAGGACGTGAAAAGCGACGAAAATTCAGAAAGGGAAAGCGACAACATTTCAGCACACGTAAAGCGACGAAAATTCAGCATGCGAAAAGCGACAAAATTACAGGACGCAGAAAGCAATGAAATTTTAGAACATGAAAAGCGATGAAATTTCAGCACACGAAAATCGCCGAAATTTCAGCACACAAAAGCGACAAAAATTCAGCATGTCAAAAAGCGACCAAACATCAGGACACATAAAGCGACGCAATTTCAGAACGTGCAAAGCGACGAAATTTCAGCACATGAAAAGCAACGAAAATTCAGCATGCGAAAAGCGACGAAAATTCACCCCACGAAAAGTGACGAGATTTCAGAACATGAAAAGCGCTGGAAATTCAGCAAACGAAAAGCGACGAAAATTCTGCATGCGAAAATCGACGAACCGTCAGGACGTGAAAAGCGACGAAAATTCATAACGTGAAGTGACGAATTTTCAGCACACGAAAAGCGACGAAAATTCAGCATGCGAAAATGATGAAAATTCAGGACGCATAAAGCGACGAAATTTCAGAACGAGCAAAGCAACGAAATTTCAGCACTCGAAGAGTGACGAAAGTTCAGCAATCGAAAAGCGACGAAAATTCAGCACGCGAAAAGAGAGCAATCTTCACGACGTGAAAAGTGATGAAAATGAAACACGCGAAAACCAACGAGAATTCAGCATGCAAAAAGTGACAAAAATTCATCACGCGAAAAGCGGCAAACCTTCAGGACGTGAAAAGCGATGACAAATCAGCACACGAAAAGCGACGAAAATTCAGCACGCGAAATGTGACGAAACTTCAGCTCGTGAAAAGTGACGAACATTCAGCACACGAAAAGTGACGAAATTTCAGAACGTGAAAAGCGCCTAAAATTCAGCACACGAAAAGCAAAGAAAATTTAGCATGAGAAAAGTGACAAAAATTCAGCACGCAAAAATCGACGAACCTTCAGGACGTGAAAAGCGACGAAAATTCAGAAAGGGAAAGCGACAACATTTCAGCACACGTAAAGCGACGAAAATTCAGCATGCGAAAAGCAATGAAAATGAAGCACGTGAAAACCGACGAAAATTCAGCAAGCGAAAAGCGACGAAAATTCAGCACACGAAAATAGAGGGACCTTCAGGACGTGAAAACCGATGAAAATGAGGCATGCGAAATCCAACAAAAATTCAGCACGCAAAAAGTGACGAAAATTCAGCACGTGAAAAGCGACAAACCTTCAGGATGCGGAAATTAACGAAAATTCCGCACGCGAAAACCAACGAAAATTCAGCACGCGAAAAAGGAGGAAAATTCAGCATGCAAAATGCGACGAAAATTCAGCATTCGAAAAGCGACGAACCTTCAGGATGTGAAAAGCGATGAAAAATCAGCACGCGAAAAGCGACGAAAATTCAGCACGCGAAATGTGACGAAAATTCAGCTCGTGAAAAGTGACGAACATTCAGCACATGAAAAGTGACGAAATTTCAGAACGTGAAAAGCAAAGAAAATTCAGCACACGAAAAGCAAAGAAAATTTAGCATGAGAAAAGTGACAAATATTCAGCACGCAAAAATCGACGAACCTTCATATAACCATATAACCATATAACAATATAACCATAACAGCACGGAAACAGGCCATCTTGGCCCTTCAAGTCCATGCCGAACATTTTTTTTTTTAAATTTTTTTTTTTTTTTTAAATTTTAAATTAAAAATAAATACTTCCCCCTAGTCCCATCTACCTGCACTCAGAACATAACCCTCCATTCCTTTCCCGTCCATATACCCATCCAATCTATTTTTAAAGGATAACATCGAACCTGCCTCCACCACTTCCACTGGAAGCTCATTCCACACAGCTACCACTCTCTGAGTAAAGAAGTTCCCCCTAATGTTCCCCCTAAACTTCTGTCCCTTAATTCTCAAGTCATGCCCCCTTGTTTGAATCTTCCCTACTCTCAATGGGAAAAGCTTATCCACGTCCACTCTGTCTAACCCGCTCATAATTTTAAAGACCTCTATCAAGTCCCCTCTTAACCTTCTGCGCTCCAAAGAATAAAGACCTAACTTGTTCAACCTGTCTCTGTAACTTAGTTGCTGAAACCCAGGCAACATTCTAGTAAATCTCCTCTGTACTCTCTCTATTTTGTTGACATCCTTCCTATAATTAGGCGACCAAAATTGTACTCCATACTCCAGAATTGGCCTCACCAATGCCTTGTACAATTTTAACATTACATCCCAACTTCTATATTCAATGCTCTGATTTATAAAGGCCAGCACACCAAAAGCTTTCTTTACCACCCTATCTACATGAGATTCCACCTTCAGGGAACTATGCACAGTTATTCCTATATCCCTCTGTTCAACTGCATTCCTCAATTCGCTATCATTTACCGTGTACGTCCTATTTTGATTTGTCCTGCCGAGATGTAGCACCTCACATTTGTCAGCATTAAATTCCATCTGCCATCTTCCAGCCCACTCTTCCAAATGGCCTAAATCTCTCTGTAGACTTTGAAAATCTACTTCATTATCCACAACACCACCTACCTTAGTATCATCTGCATACTTACTTATCCAATTTTCCACACCTTCATCCAGATCATTGATGTACATGACAAACAACAGTGGACCCAACACAGACCCCTGAGGCACCCCACTAGTCACCGGCCTCGAACCTGACAAACAGCCATCCACCATTACTCTCTGGCATCTCCCATTCAGCCACTGTTGAATCCATCTTGCTACTCCACCATTAATACCCAACAATTGAATCTTCTTAACCAACCTTCCATGAGGAACCTTGTCAAAGGCCTTACTGAAGTCCATATAGACAACATCCACTGCTTTACCCTCATCAGGACGTGAAAAGCGACGAAAATTCAGAAAGGGAAAGGGACAACATTTCAGCACTCGTAAAGCGACGAAAATTCAGCATGCGAAAAGCGACAAAATTACAGGACGCAGAAAGCAATGAAATTTCAGAACATGAAAAGCGACGAAATTTCAGCACACGAAAATCGCCGAAATTTCAGCACACAAAAACGACAAAAATTCAGCATGTCAAAAAGCGACGAAACATCAGGACACATTAAGCGACGCAATTTCAGAACGTGCAAAGCGACGAAATTTCAGCACATGAAAAGCAACGAAAATTCAGCATGCGAAAAGCGACGAAAATTCACCCTGCGAAAAGTGACGAGATTTCAGAACAGGAAAAGCGCTGGAAATTCATCAAACGAAAAGCGACGAAAATTCTGCATGCGAAAATCGACGAACCGTCAGGACGTGAAAAGTGACGAAAATTCATAACGTGAAGTGACGAATTTTCAGCACACGAAAAGCGACGAAAATTCAGCATGCGAAAATGATGAAAATTCAGGACGCATAAAGCGACGAAATTTCAGAACGAGAAAAGCAACGAAATATCAGCACTCGAAGAGTGACGAAAGTTCAGCAATCGAAAAGCGACGAAAATTCAGCACGCGAAAAGAGAGCAATCTTCAGGACGTGAAAAGTGATGAAAATGAAACACGTGAAAACCAACGAGAATTCAGCACGCAAAAAGTGACAAAAATTCATCACGCGAAAAGCGGCAAACCTTCAGGACGTGAAAAGCGATGAAAAATCAGCACACGAAAAGCGACGAAAATTCAGCACGCGAAATGTGACGAAACTTCAGCTCGTGAAAAGTGACGAACATTCAGCACACGAAAAGTGACGAAATTTCAGAACGTGAAAAGCGCCTAAAATTCAGCACACGAAAAGCAAAGAAAATTTAGCATGAGAAAAGTGACAAAAATTCAGCACGCAAAAATCGACGAACCTTCAGGACGTGAAAAGCGACGAAAATTCAGAAAGGGAAAGTGACAACATTTCAGCACACGTAAAGCGACGAAAATTCAGCATGCGAAAAGCAATGAAAATGAAGCACGTGAAAACCGACGAAAATTCAGCAAGCGAAAAGCGACGAAAATTCAGCACACGAAAATAGAGGGACCTTCAGGACGTGAAAACCGATGAAAATGAGGCATGCGAAATCCAACAAAAATTCAGCACGCAAAAAGTGACGAAAATTCAGCACGTGAAAAGCGACAAACCTTCAGGATGCGGAAATTAACGAAAATTCCGCACGCGAAAACCAACGAAAATTCAGCACGCGAAAAAGGAGGAAAATTCAGCATGCGAAATGCGACGAAAATTCAGCATTCGAAAAGCGACGAACCTTCAGGATGTGAAAAGCGATGAAAAATCAGCACGCGAAAAGCGACGAAAATTCAGCACGCGAAATGTGACGAAAATTCAGCTCGTGAAAAGTGACGAACATTCAGCACATGAAAAGTGACGAAATTTCAGAACGTGAAAAGCGCCTAAAATTCAGCACACGAAAAGCAAAGAAAATTTAGCATGAGAAAAGTGACAAATATTCAGCACGCAAAAATCGACGAACCTTCATATAACCATATAACCATATAACAATATAACCATAACAGCACGGAAACAGGCCATCTCGGCCCTTCAAGTCCGTGCCGAACATTTTTTTTTTTTGTAATTTTTTTTATTTTTTTTATTTTAAATTAAAAATAAATATTTCCCCCTAGTCCCATCTACCTGCACTCAGAACATAACCCTCCATTCCTTTCCCATCCATATACCCATCCAATCTATTTTTAAAGGATAACATCGAACCTCCCTCCACCACTTCCACTGGAAGCTCATTCCACACAGCTACCACTCTCTGAGTAAAGAAGTTCCCCCTAATGTTCCCCCTAAACTTCTGTCCCTTAATTCTCAAGTCATGCCCCCTTGTTTGAATCTTCCCGACTCTCAATGGGAAAAGCTTATCCACGTCCACTCTGTCTAACCCGCTCATAATTTTAAAGACCTCTATCAAGTCCCCTCTTAACCTTCTGCGCTCCAAAGAATAAAGACCTAACTTGTTCAACCTGTCTCTGTAACTTAGTTGCTGAAACCTAGGCAACATTCTAGTAAATCCCCTCTGTACTCTCTCTATTTTGTTGACATCCTTCCTATAATTAGGCGACCAAAATTGTACTCCATACTCCAGAATTGGCCTCACCAATGCCTTGTACAATTTTAACATTACATCCCAACTTCTATATTCAATGCTCTGATTTATAAAGGCCAGCACACCAAAAGCTTTCTTTACCACCCTATCTACATGAGATTCCACCTCCTGGGAACTATGCACAGTTATTCCTATATCCCTCTGTTCAACTGCATTCCTCAATTCGCTATCATTTACCGTGTACGTCCTATTTTGATTTGTCCTGCCGAGATGTAGCACCTCACATTTGTCAGCATTAAATTCCATCTGCCATCTTCCAGCCCACTCTTCCAAATGGCCTAAATCTCTCTGTAGACTTTGAAAATCTACTTCATTATCCACAACACCACCTACCTTAGTATCATCTGCATACTTACTAATCCAATTTTCCACACCTTCATCCAGATCATTGATGTACATGACAAACAACAGTGGACCCAACACAGACCCCTGAGGCACCCCACTAGTCATCGGCCTCCAACCTGAAAAACAGCCATCCACCATTACTCTCTGGCATCTCCCATTCAGCCACTGTTGAATCCATCTTGCTACTCCACCATTAATACCCAACAATTGAATCTTCTTAACCAACCTTCCATGAGGAACCTTGTCAAAGGCCTAACTGAAGTCCATATAGACAACATCCACTGCTTTACCCTCATCAGGACGTGAAAAGCGACGAAAATTCAGAAAGGGAAAGCGACAACATTTCAGCACACGTAAAGCGACGAAAATTCAGCATGCGAAAAGCGACAAAATTACAGGACGCAGAAAGCAATGAAATTTCAGAACATGAAA
Organism: Malacoraja senta; assembly: GCA_038087875.1. Taxonomy (NCBI): domain Eukaryota; kingdom Metazoa; phylum Chordata; class Chondrichthyes; order Rajiformes; family Rajidae; genus Malacoraja; species Malacoraja senta. The sequence continues at coordinate 478,565 of JAXLNO010000051.1, read as the reverse complement.
AGCGACGAAATTTCAGCACACGAAAATCGCCGAAATTTCAGCACACAAAAGCGACAAAAATTCAGCATGTCAAAAAGCGACGAAACATCAGGACACATAAAGCGACGCAATTTCAGAACGTGCAAAGCGACGAAATTTCAGCACATGAAAAGCAACGAAAATTCAGCATGCGAAAAGCGACGAAAATTCACCCTGCGAAAAGTGACGAGATTTCAGAACAGGAAAAGCGCTGGAAATTCAGCAAACGAAAAGCGACGAAAATTCTGCATGCGAAAATCGACGAACCGTCAGGACGTGAAAAGCGACGAAAATTCATAACGTGAAGTGACGAATTTTCAGCACACGAAAAGCGACGAAAATTCAGCATGCGAAAATGATGAAAATTCAGGACGTATAAAGCGACGAAATTTCAGAACGAGAAAAGCAACGAAATTTCAGCACTCGAAGAGTGACGAAAGTTCAGCAATCGAAAAGCGACGAAAATTCAGCACGCGAAAAGAGAGCAATCTTCAGGACGTGAAAAGTGATGAAAATGAAACACGCGAAAACCAACGAGAATTCAGCACGCAAAAAGTGACAAAAATTCATCACGCGAAAAGCGGCAAACCTTCAGGACGTGAAAAGCGATGAAAAATCAGCACACGAAAAGTGACGAAAATTCAGCACGCTAAAAGCGATAAATCTACAGGATGCGAAAAGTGACGAAAATTCTGCTCGCGAAAACCCCCAAAAATTCAGCATGCGAAATGCAATGAAAATTCAGCATGCGAAATGCGATGAAAATTTAGCATGTGAAAAGCGACAAATCTTCAGGACACGAAAAGCGATGAAAATAAAGCACGCGAAATGCGAGGAAAATTCAGCATGCAAAAAGTGACAAAAATTCAGCACACGAAAAGTGACGTAAATTCAGGACGCGAAATGCGATGAAACGTAGTGTTGTCAATCTGAACCTCTACATGCAAGTTTGGCACATTAGAGCAATAAGCTTTAAGCCCATAAAATGTACCTAACAATTCTAGGTTATTGATCCCATGTGCTTGGAGCAAAGGTACTTCTTCCAAATTCCATCTACCTCCACACCTGGAAATAGTATCAGTAGCTCCTCAGCCTGCAGAATAATAGCAGGTGTTTCAACCAGAATTTCCCTGGAAGCATATGAGACACTCCTGAGCCACCATTGTATTTCAGTAATAGCTGTTACTGGTAATTGCATGGGTCTATCAAAATGCCATAATTTTCTCCTCAACGCTTGTACCTTTGCTCACTGCAGTTGCTGATAATGCAGTGGACCAAACTGCACAGCTGGAAATGAAGCAATTTAGTTTGCCAAGCAAGCTTGCCACTTGCCTAATTGATGGTTGATGCTGTGTAATGAGCTTGATACAACCCTCAATTAACTGCAGCTTTTTATCCTTGGGCAAAGTCACTATCATGTGGTCTGAATTAATAGTGAACCCCAAGTAATCAATTACTATGCTTGGTGACAATTTGGATTTATCTGGATGTATCACAAACTCCAGTCTCTCAAATTTGAGCTTGACTATTGACACAGATGCTTCTGTTGTAGCCCGAGTGTTACCCACAATTAAAATATCATCCAAATAAGCCTTTACCAAATAGCCCTGAGCTCTTAGCAATGCTAAGATTGGTTTTTAACAATTTCGTAAATAGACTAGGGGCTGAGGTTAACCCATTAGGCAATGCTTTAAACTGCCATAATTGGCTCATCCAGTTAAACTTTAAGTATCTTCGATCATTACCATGCACAGTCACAGAGTAATATGCATCTTGCAGATCTATGCTAGACATAGAGTATTTTCTTGAAATTAGCTGTATAGCATTAGCAAATGTCTCCATTTTAAAATGTTTATACTGTACAAAAGGGTTAAGACTTGTCAGATCGAGAATAATTCTACAGCCACCATCCTTTTTTGCTCTAGGAAAAATGCTTGACACAAATTGGTGCTGTTGGTGAACTGACTTTTCAATGACCCCTTTCCCACACAATATTTCTAGTACCGCTTGAATGTCCATATTCTCTTCTTTTGAGAAAATACGTCCGACTTGAAACATGTTTAGGAGGATCTAAATATGGGTAAAATTCAATACTGAACCCCATAATACTGCACAGTATAAACGCATCAGATGTTATTTTTTGCCATTCTTTTAGGAAGAATTATAACCTTCCCCCAGACTTTCAAATGTGAAACACTTAATATGTTTCTTCCAGGACTAGACTCACCTACCTCAGGGTTTGCTGGTGTCAAATGTTGTCCCCTGCTATTAGTGGGAACATTGTAACCTCCACGTGTCCCAGGACCAGTGCGCCAATAACGCGCATAATAATAATAATAATAATAATAAGTTTATTTATATAGCACATTTTCCAATTGATTTAAGTGCTTTACAGTTACTAACCAAACAAATAGTAAAAAGAGATAGAAAAAAATGACAACACACTATAAGAGATTTTAGACAATACGACCCCCCCCCCACAGTAGAATCTACACTCTCCACTGTGAGGGAAGGCACTAAAATGTCCAGTCCCCCTCCTCCTCCTAGTCCTCCCGAGGTCGGGGCCAGTCTGAGGCCACTGCAGCCAGTCGCCGCAACGGCAGCCGGATGTTCTTTGCCCACCCGCATCGGGGGGAAAAGTCCTCAGCAGCTTGGAAATGTCTGGAGCGGCCACTCCTTCCCCGGAGACTGCGACGCCCGCGGACTTCAGGCCGCGCCGGTTGGAGCTTCGACTCCGCGGTGTTCCCGCGGCGGGATGCCCTCAAACCGCATACCGCAGACCGCAGACCGCAGACCGCGGCTGCTCGATGTTGGTGGTCGGCGGTCACAGCACTCCGGAGCGTCGACCCGACAAGGCATCGCCCGCGCCCCGTTGGTGTCCCAGCGCTGCGCCGCCGAAGCTGTGGTCCCCGGCAGGAAACGCCGCTCCAGCCCGATGGAAGGCCGCATGGGGAGACCGGAGACGCGATTCGGAGGAAAACCGCATCTCCGACCAGGTAAGACTGGGGTTAAAACAGTTTCCCCCCACATAGAAAGAATAGACTCCAAAAAATAAAAAAATAAAAAATATTCAAACAAGAAAAGAGTTAGACGACGGACTGCAGGCAGGCTGCCATACAAACGGCGCCCACTCCTGCACATCCACCATCTTGAATATGGGAATGACCACCGGCCCCAGTCACCGCCCTTCGGTAGGGTAATTGCCTTCGAACATATCTTCGAACACCGGTAGTTTTTATCATTCCCACGGCTTTTGCTTCTTCATTCAGTTCTTTCACCCTTTTGGCTAGATTCTCTCCAAAAGCAGATTAGGCAATTGAATATTAGTTGGTTTACAGAGTCCCGCAAACTTAGGATGTATGTTAGGCCTTATAGCGCTTTTACGAATACAGTTTATTTCAAAGTGCGCATTACACATGAGTGCTAAGGCATTCTGTTGTGACACAGACACGTGGTTCTCATCCAAGTCTCTGGCAAAAGCCGTAATACCTGACCCCAGCAAATTCAACACCCGCTGTAATTTTATTTCTTGTGCGTGTACTGTAATGCCCAAATAGCCCCATATTACATTATTTACTGCTGGGACTGCTAGCAGTGCGCAATTCTGCGGGGTTTCATATTTTTTGACAGTCTCGTCCCTAGTCAGTTCCTCCAGCTGATGGGAGAGCAAGTAATTTATTGTCATTGCTATTTCCTCTGCCAAAGGTTCCCCTTTCAGTCTGGGAACGGAGAATTTTTGGGCCAGACCTGGTATTCTCGGCTCTGTTACTGGGCTTTGGTCCTCGTATGATTCATCATCCGAATCTTGCTGCCCTGGAAATTCCTCCTCATAGTGGGGCTGATCTGGTATCCCTGCTTCAGGTGTTTCTAGCGCTGGCTCTCCCGTAGGCCTACGCATAGTAAACCCGTTTGCAGGTGCTCCCCTCGCGGGCTCTCCCGTAGACCCACGTATTGGCAGCCCTTTTTAGGTGGTGTGGCGCCGGCTCTCCTGTAGGCCAATGCATGAATTGTCTTTCCTCAGACACTGCTGGTGCTGGCTCTCCTGTAGGCCAAACCATATATTGTCTTTCATGAGACATTACTGACGCTGGCTCTCCTGTAGGCCAACGCTGAACCCCACCCTTTCCAGGCACTCCCTGCGCTGGCTCTCCTGTAGGCCAAAGCCGGACTGACCTCTTCCTGGAGTGGGTCCTGATAAATAATTTTCCCCATGAGGAATTCCACGTTAGCGACCCGAGTAGACATAATGTCTTCCTGAGGTGGGGTAACCTCCGGGTCTGAGTCTTCAGAGTCTACTGGCCGATCAGTTTTTCTTTTGGCCTTGCGCCCTAATGGAGCTGCAATGGTACTTTTAGTTGCCGTTTCTGCAGTCGCTGGGGTTTCTGCCACCTACCCTTTAATCGGGCGCCCGCTACTCTCAGACCCGCGGTCCTTTTGAGGTTCACCTGCGGTACGCCTCCAATTGCCTTTTCGCACTTTCTCCATATTAGACTTGTCTGGCACACAGCGCAGAGACTCCGGGAAGAATGCGAACTGAAAGCGAAAGTGAAACCACTTACCTTCAGGCTTTTTGCATTCACCACTTGGAGGGGCTCTGCTCCTCCCAACACTGTCGCTGCCGCTATGCGTCTGACGATATGACACGTGTGCGCCCGGACGGGGTCTTCTTCACGTAGTCACTCACGTGCGAAGTAAAATTACAGGATGCATAATATTAGCTAGATGGCTACATATAGGGGAGGGTGCCTAGAAATAGGGGGGGTTTAGGGAAGGGCACCTGTAAATGTTGATTTAGGTATGGCATGTATATGGGAGGGGGTTTAGGGGAGGGCACCTTTAAACTGTGAATTAGGAGGGCATCTGTAAATGGTGAATTAGGGGAGGGCACCTTTAAATGGTGCAGTAGGGAAGGCATCTGTAAATTTAGGGTAGATTTAGGGGAGAGCACCTGTAAAGGAGCAATACAATATGAGCAACAACAACAACTGAATCTTTACAACAACAACTGGTGTGTTGTTACACCAATCCACGTAACAATCTCATATAATTCTTTCCCACTCATTAATTTATTCTCACGTGTACCGAGGTACAGTGAAAAGCTTTAGACGCGAGCTAACCAGTTAGCAGAAAGACAAAACATGATCACAATTGAGCCACCTAGATGACTACATCCCGTATAACTTGGTAGCTAGCTAAATGGCTTCATACTGGATAGCTAGGGAGATAGCAAAACTGAGCTACATACTGGATAGCTAGGTAGCTAACTAGATTGAGCTACATACTTGGATAGCTGGATAGATAGCTTGACTGAGCAACGTACTGGAAAACTAGGTAGCTTGATGGCTACATATAGGGGAGGGTGTCAAGCAATAGGGGGGGTTTAGGGAAGGCCACCTCTAAATGTAGATTTAGTGTAGGGCAAGTAAATGGGAGGGGGACTTAGGGGAGGGCAACTTTAAATGGTGAATTAGGAGGGCACCTTTAAACTGTGAATTAGGAGGGCATCTGTAAATGATGAATTAGAGGAGGGCACCTTTAAATGGTGCAGTAGGGAAGGCATCTTTAAATTTAGGGTAGATTAAGGGGACAGCACCTGCAAAGGAGCAATACAATATGAGCAACAACAACTGAAGCTTTACAACAACAACTGGTGTGTTGTTACACCAATCCACGTAACAATCTCATATAATTCTTTCCCCCTCATTAATTTATTCTCACGTGTACCGAGGTACAGTGAAACGTTTTAGTCGCGAGCTAACCAGTTAGCAGAAAGACAAAACATGATCACAATTGAGCCAGCTAGATGGCTACATCCTGTATAACTCGGTAGCTAGCTAGATGGCTACATACTGGATAGCTGGGTCGATAGCAAAACTGAGCTACATACTGGATAGCTAGGTAGCTAGCTAGAGTGATCTACATGCTGGACATCTAGGTAGCTACCGAGGGTGAGCTACCAACTGGATAACTAGGTAGCTAGCTACATGGCTACAGACTGGATAGCTAGCTACATACTGGTGTTTCATAGTCACAAATAACTGAATTGGAAGAATAGCACCTCATATTTCGCTTGGGCAGCTTACACCCCAGCGGTATGAACATTCCCTTCTCTAACAAGTAACCATTGCTTTCCCTCTCTCTGTTCCTCCCCACTTTATTGTTTGCCAGTTTCCCTGTTTGTATCTCTTCCATGACAAGCAATAGACCATTGTGGGCTCCACCTTTCCTGGGCCATCGTTTCGGCCTGATTTGTTCTGTACCTTCCCATACCTCTCGTTTCCCTTTCACCTGCCTCTCAGTCTGAAGAAGGGTCTCGAACCAAAACGTCACCTTTTCTCCAGATATGCTGCGAGCCCCGCTGGATTACTCCAGCTTTTGTGTCTATCTTCGGTGTAAACCAGCATCTGCCGTTCCTTCCTCGGTGCGGATTCGGCGGGCGGAAGGGACTGTCTCCGCACTGTATCTCGAAATGAAACTTAACCAATCAACATTGATACCCAGCTCATTTATTTACTTTATATACATAAATGGCTTGGCATAACAGTTTAAATTGCCTCTCTTGTGTGATCATCGGCGGTCACTCGAAACGGGTATGACTGTCCTCTCCAAAGGGTCATCCACTTGTGGGTCTGCAGACGTCTGTAAAGGCCGATCCACGATCCACACACCTTGGTGCAACGTGGGCAGTGGAGACTGGCGTCGGTTGGTAGTTGTCGAGCCTCCTTCTCTCTCTCCTTACGCTGCTGTCGCTTTGTCTCTGCGACACGGCATGGTTCCATTTCGTGAAGTGCAGCTCATTCCTGCACGGACTTCCTCCAGGAATGCATGTCTAGTGCAATGCAATCCCAGTTGCTTGATGCGATGTGGAATTTCTTCAAACTGTTGTAGGTGTTGTCCTTGAAACTTTTCTTTGGCCCGCCGGGGGCTCGCCGACCTTTCTTCAGTTGAGAGTACAGGATTTGTTTAGGGAGACGTGTGTTGAACATGCTGATGATATGGCCAGTCCATCGAAGTTGGTGCTGCATTATTGTGGTGGTGATGCTGGTCATGTTGGCTTCCTCCAAAATGCTGATGTTGGTGCGTTTGTCCTCCCAGCTGATCCTCAGAATTTTTCAAAAGGAGCTTCGATGATATTGTTCCAGGGCTCTCAGGTGCCTGCTGTGGGTGGTCCATTACTCAACTCCATACAACAGGGTGGAGAGGACAACGGCTCTGCAGACCAGCAGTTTTGTTTGAACATGTAGGTCTCGGTCTTCAAAGACTTCTCCTGAGCCCGGCGTAGGCACCGCTGGCACAACTCAGGCGATGGTTGACCTCAGAGTCGAAGTCAGCTTTTGAGGAAAGAATGCTGCCACGGTTGGGGAAGTGGTGAACATTTTCAAGAGTGGTGTCGTCCACTTTTAGACGGCTGGTTGGGTGGTGGTTGATGTGGGACCTGATCTAGGCCCATGGCTCTGTATGCCTTGGCAAAGGCATTCAAGATGCCCTGGAGGTCTTCTGCAGAGTGTGCTGCATTGGCGCAGTCGTCCGTGTGCAGAAGCTCCATGATGGCGGTGTTACTGACTTTGCGCTTGGCCTTCAACCTATTAATAGTGATAATGTGCGAGGATCGTTGGTTAGTGCAGACTCGGTGTGCCTGTTTCCACGCTGTATCTCTAAACTAAACTAAATTATTCACAGTGTTGCACCGAAGATTGACACGAAATGCTGGAGTAACTCAGCGTGAGAGGCAGCATCTCTGGCGAGAAGGAATGGGTGACGTTTTGGGTCATGAAAAGCCACGAAAATTCAAGACGTGAAAAGCCACAAAAATTCAAGACTTGAAAAGCGACATAAATTCAAGATGTAAAAGGCAACGGCAATTAAAAACTTGAAAAGCCACAAAATTCAAGACGTGAAAAGCCACGAAAATCCATGTGAAAAGCCACGAAAAATCAAGACATGAAAACCCACGAAAATTCAAGACATCAAAAGCCACGAAAATTCAAGGCATGTAAAGCCACGAAAATTCAAGGCGTGAATAGCCACGATAATTCAAGGCGTGAAAAGCCACGAAAATTCAAGACATGAAAAGCCACGAAAATTCAAGGCATGAAAAGCCACGAAAATTCGACATGAAAAGCCATGAAAATTCAAGACTTCAAGCTGGTGTGACTTTGGTAGGGGGGGGGGGTGGAGAGAGAGCGAACGCAGGTGTACTTGAAGTTAAAGAAAGCAATATTCATACTTGACCAAGAAGGAATGGGTGACGTTTCAGGTCACGACCATTCTTCATTGACAGAATTGATGTGCAGTGGGATCTTTGGGTCCAGGTTCTCATCTCACCGAAGGAGGCAGTATGAGTAGATAGGGTGCGTGGCGTTGAAATAGAGCCGGGTTCGGCAGTGACCACTCCGACATTCACAATAACACGGTGAACTCAAGTACTTTGTTCTATTTACAGCGGCAAAAATGTCCAGGATGTGCTGTCCCTCCATCAGAGCGCATGTGTGAAGATGCTGGCGATCTGTGGCTGGGTGAGTTTGCTGTTGACACCAATATTGGAGGAGTTGCAGACAGTGAGGAAGCTGTCGGAAGATACGGCGGGATGAAGATCAGATGCAGAAATGGCCGGAGAAATGGGCGGAGAAATGGCAGGTAGATAAAAAAAAACCTCTATGGCGGTTTGGAGTGACGGAAATAGAGAACGTTTTGGGCCAAACCCCTACTTCAAACTGATGTAGGGTGGGGGGGGGCTGGAAGAAGAAAGGAAGAGGAGGAATCAGAGGGCTGGGGGAGAGCTGAGAAGGGGCGGAGACAGTAAGGGCTACCTGAAATTGGAGGTCAATGTTCATGCCGATGGGGTACAAACTGCCCAAGCAAAATATGAGTTGCTGCTCCTACAATTTCCGGTGGTCCTCACTCTGGCCATGGAGGAGGCCCAGGACAGAAAGGTCGGATTCGGAATGGGAGGGAGAGTTGAAGTGCTGAGCCACCAAGAGATCATGTTGGTTATTGCGGACTGAGCGGGGGTGTTCGGCGAAGCGATCGCCAAGCCTACACTTGGTCTCATCGATGTAGATCAGCTGACATCTAGAGAGTGGATGCAATAGATGAGGTTGGAGGAGGTGCAGGTGAACCTCTGTCGCACCTGGAACGACTGCTTGGACAGAGCTTAAACTGAGCAAGTGTGAGGTGTTGCACTTTGGGAGGTTGAAGGCACAAGGAAAGTGTGTAGTTTTTCAGTTTAGTTTAGAGCTACAGCATGGAAACTATTCTACACATACTGGGGACAATTTACATTTATATGAAGCCAATTTATATGCATACGGTACCTCTTTCGTGTGGGAGGAAACCGAAGATCTCAGGGAAAACACACACAGGTCAGGAGAAGAAGGTACAAACTCCATACAGACAAGCACCCATATTCGGGATCGAACCTGGGTCTCTGGCGCTGTAAGGCAAGATGCTGGTGATCTCGGGCTTGTCTCAACTGCTTAGTCCTGTGATCTTCGAAGGAGGAGTTGTGGTGATCACAGGCTTCTTTCTGCAGTTCACATTTGCCTTAAGCAGTGCTGACAGTGCAGATTTCTCCCTGGCGGCTCGACTTTGAGCTTGAATAAGTGATGATAGCAGAATATCCTGGCTGCCAGTCTTTGCAAGAGTGTGTGTGCGTGTCTTTGAACTTGTCAGCATCCTAGAAAACCAAACATTGTACCTGATATACTTGGGTGCATAATGTGTAATCATCAGATATTAATTCCAAAACAGATTTTAAAATATCAATTGTTTATTTAATAGAAGACAATTCCAGGATAAAGTGTCAACAACTTAAAATAAAGGGTAACTTCTTGAGGATAGAAATTAGATATTTCTTCACTCAGAATATTTTACAATGGTTGAAAAAACTGCTGTTAATTGCATTCGAGCAAGGTCAACATATAATAGATACTAAGAAGTAAAAACACATATCACAGTAAGAGAGGAAACTGCATTTAAAGTGCAGGTCAGGCATGATCTGCCTCAAAGGTCCAGACCCAAAATGGTGCCTGTCAAGATTCAAGATTGCAGCTTCTAGCCAACAGATATCAATGTCTACATTTGTGGGAATGAAGACAGTGACTATCATGGGCTTCCCCTGATGTCAGGAGCAGGCGAGCAGCACCCAGTGGCCGCTGCAAAACCACGAATGAAACAAATAATACGTTGTTGAAGATAATCAGCAAGACAGGCAGCATATGTGGAGGGAGAAACTGGGTGAATGTTTCAGGTTAATATTGTTTTCTCAAAGCTGGGGAAAGATGTCAGATGGAGACAGACAAAAAGAAGGATGAGGGAGATGGTCTGACTGGCCTCCCAGATCAATATTACTGTCAGTGATCCACTCCAGAGCCCACTCCTCACTGACACCGATTCCTGGGGATTGTGATGGTCT
>JAXLNO010000051.1:401757-467933 GCA_038087875.1 Malacoraja senta | reverse complement strand
GACTTCCTATGTCTCTCAGTTTTGCACATTGGTGCAATCAGTCTCTGACTGAAGGTGCTGCTCTTGATCACCTTCAGGGCATGGAGTGGGGGTTGGTCATTATAGAAACAAGTTTTTTCAGAGTTCTGGCCTCTGCCACCTGCTGGACCGTTCGTTGCTCAGCCCCGACCACTGAGCCGGCCTTCCTCATCAGTTTGTCCAGTCTGTTTTTGTCCGCTATGCGAGCGCCATCTCCCCAGCAGGCCACCGCAAAAAACAGAGCACTGGCCACCACTGAATGGTAGACACTGCACAGTAGGGGTTGGCAGATGTTAAATGCCCTCAGCCTCCTTAAAAAATACAGTCGGCTTTGTCCCTTCCTGTACACCGCCTCCATATGACACTTCCAGTCCAGCTCACTGTCAAGCTGCACACCAAGGTACCTGTGGTTAGCGACCACCTCCACCTCAGTGCCCTAAATGGTGATTGGTGTTGCTTAGGCACTCCTCCTCCCCCTCCTGAAGTCCACAACTATCTCCTTGGTTTTTATGGTGTTAAGATGGAGGTTATTGAGTGCACTCCACTCCACAAAATTACTTATTATGTCTCTATACTCCTCCTCATTGCCCCCTTTAATGAGGCCGACAACAGCTGTGTCATCCGAAAATTTCTGCAAAAAGCAGCTGTTGGTGTTATATCGGAGATCCGCTGTGTAGATGGTAAACAGGAATGGAGCCAGCACAGTTCCTTGTGGAGCCCCTGTGCTGCTCAAGATGGTGCATGAGACATTGTTGTTCTGTAGGCGCACGTACTGTGGTCTGAGGGAAAGGTAATCCAAACACCACAGTACCAGTGATGGATCCACTTTCATCTTCTCCATCTTCTCCCCTAGCAGTCGAGGCTGAATTGTGTTGAAGGCGCTTGAAAAGTCAAAAAATGTAATCCTTACAGATGCATCAGTAGTGTCCAAATGTGTGTACACCCTCTGCAGCATGTAAATGAGGGCATCATCGACACTCATGTTAGGCTGATATGCAAACTGTAAAGGATCCATTTTATTGGACACACTAGTCCTTATAGAAACATTTAAAATTATAAAAGGACTGGACAAGCAAGATGCAGGAAAAATGTTCCCAATGTTGGGCGAATCCAGAACCAGGGGCCACAGTCTTAGAATAAAGGGGAGGACATTTAAGACTGAGGTGAGAAAAAACGTTTTCACCCAGAGAGTTGTGAATTTATGGAATTCCCTGCCACAGAGGGCAGTGGAGGACAAGTCACTGGATGGATTTAAGAGAGAGTTAGATAGAGCTCTAGGGGCTGGTGGGGTCAAGGGATATGGGGAGAAGGCAGGCACGGGTTACTAATAGGGGACGATCAGCCATGATCACAATGAATGGCGGTGCTGGCTCGAAGGGCCGAATGGCCTCCTCCTGCACCTATTTTCTATGTTTCTATGAGGGGAGTGGAGGGGGGAGTGGAGGGGGGAGTGGAGGGGGTGTGGAGCGGGGAGTGGAGGGGGAGTGGAGAGGAGAGGGGAGGAGAGAGGGGAGGAGAGAGGGGAGGAGAGAGGGGAGGAGAGAGGGGAGGAGAGAGGGGAGGAGCGAGGGGAGGAGAGAGGGGAGGAGAGAGGGGAGGAGAGAGAGGTTAAGAGGGGAGGAGATGGAAGATGAGGGGAGGAGAGGGGAGGAGAGGAGAGGGGAGGATAGGGAAGTAGAGGGAAGGAAGGGAGGAGAGGAGACAATCTTTCACATCCACCTTTTTATAATTATCTTTGGTGCTGTATTTGAGGGGAGGTGAGAGGAGAGGAGAGGAGGAGATTTGGGAAGGAGATGGGAGGAGAGGGAAGGGAGAGGAGAGGTGGGGATGCGAGGTGGGAGAGGTGATGAGAGGGGAGGTGAGGAGTGCGGGGGGGGGGGGGGAGAAGGGAGGAGGGGACGCGGGTGACGTGCATCCTCGACTGCCACCAGCACGTTTGGCGAAATCACATATTAGACCGCCGGTGATGTCACCCGTGAAGTCTCCCACAAAGACTGTTGAACCACCGCCTGATATGATATCACTCGCCCCTCCAGCAGAGGGCCTGTACCGTACGCGTGTGGGACGGGTTTGTCGGCCTAACCCTAAGTACAAAGCCTGTATTATATACTAATTACAGGTTAAATACTGACCAGACCTCGACTCGCCTCGACTAAAGTCCACGTCACTGAAACCAACCTCGCGCCCGCCTCCAATAACCAACCGCATCCTCGTCCTCGCTCCCGCTATTTATAGACCGGCCGTTGGCGGGGGGCGGGGCTTGAGTCAACGTGAACGTCAACGCGAGTGCGCCCCTCCCCTCCCCTCCCCCCTCCCCCCCCCCCAACGGCTCCCTCGGGCAGTGCGCCTGCGCCGCTCTCCGCGCTCGCCCTCGCCCCTCGGTTGACGCCGCCAATGGCCCGGGGGTAGGTAGAGGGGCGGGGCAGAGCGGGGGCTATAAATAGCGGTTCTTCTCCGGGGCCTGGGAACGGGGAAGATGCTGCTTCTCCTCCTTCTCCTCCTCAGACCATCACAACCCCCAGGAAGCGGTGTCAGTGCGGAGTGGACTCTGGAGTGGATCACTGACAGTAATATTGATCTGGGAGGCCATTTTGACCATCTCCCTCATCCTTCTTTTTGTCTGTCTCCATCTGACAACTTTCCCCAGCTTTGAGGAAAGAATATTAACCTGAAACATTCACCTAGTTTCTCGCTCCACAGATGCTGCCTCTCTTGCTGATTATCTTCAACAACATATTATTTTGTTCATTCATGGTTTTGCAGCGGCCACTGGGTGCTGCTCGCCTGCTCCTGACTTCAGTGTGGGGGAAGCCCATGATAGTCACTGTCTTCATTGCCGCAAATGTAGACACTGATGCCTGTTGGCTGGAAGCTGCAATCTTGAATCTTGACAGGCACCATTTTGGGTCTGCACCTTTCAGGCAGGTCATGCCCGACCTGCACTTTAAATGCAGTTTCCTCTCTTACTGTGATATAGTTTATTATTTCTTAGAATCAAATGTTGATCTTGCTCGAATGCAATTAACAGCATTTTTTCAACGCTTGAAAAATATTCTGAGTGAAGAAATATCTAATTTCTATCCTGAAGAAGTTACCCTTTTATTTTAAGTTGTTGACACTTTATCCTGGAATTGTCTTGTATTAAATAAACAATTGATATTTTAAAATCTGTTTTGAATGAATATCTGATGTTTACACGTTATGCACCAGAGTGTATCAGGTACAATGTTTGGTTTTCCAGGATGCTGACAAGTTCAAAGACAAGCACACACACTGGAAAAGACTGGCCGCCAGGATATTCTGCTATCATCACTTCTTCAAGCTCAAAGTTGAGCCGCCAGGGAGAAATCTGCACTGTCAGCACTGCTTAAGGCAAATGTGAACTGCAGAAAGAAGCCTGTGATCACCACTCCTCCTTCGAAGATCACAGGACTAAGCTGTTGAGACAAGCCCGAGATCACCAGCATCTTGCCTTACAGTGCCAGAGACCCAGGTTCGATCCCGAATATGGGTGCTTGTCTGTCGGAGTTTGTACCTTCTTCTCGTGACCTGTGTGTGTTTTCCCTGAGATCTTCGGTTTCCTCCCACACCAAAGAGGTACAGTTTGGACGTTAATAGCAAGATTAAACGAGAACTTACCAGTTTGAAGTTTGATCTTTATTTTATGAGGAGTTACGTTGGTGATTACGTGAAGAAGACCCGTCAGGGCGCATGCGCGTCAATCTTCAAAGCAGCGGTATGAAATCACAGATAACAGAATATTTGAAGTAACATAGTAAGATGAGAAACATGAGAACTACCATGTGACCATTTATGAGAGAGCGGGTTGGGCGTGGTGGGCACGTAATCACCAACGTAATTCCTCTTAAAATAAAGATCAAACTTCAAACTGGTCAGTTCACGTTTAATCTTACTATTTTACTTCGGAGTCACGTGAGTGATTCCGTGAAGAGTTCAAAGCTCTGTGATTTTATGCCGCAGATTTAAATCCCGGCTTCTCACTGCATTGATTGACTTCGGATGAGAAACAATCAATAATGCGATAACATGAAATTTGAATATCATGCAGTGACAATTGCTTTGAATAATCAAAACAAACAGAAACCACTCTATCCCAGGGGAAACTATGCAGAACTGATTACTGAATTTGCAAACAGCCCCCATCGGCAATCGGCCGATGGTAAAAATTGTTGAAGTACCAATTCATTTGACCACCCGGCGCCTTTTTCCACATTTCTTAACGTCCTTGTAGCTTCAATATAATGTAATAAATGTGTCCTTACACATAAACATGTATCTGTAGGTTTTGCTGAAAACACAATTTAAAAACCTGTGACACCTGGCTCTGTTTGAGCAGGTCGCAAATATATAACATGATCTGCACTCGCTATGCTGAACCAATGCCATGAGCATTACCACCTTCATGGTGAGTTTTGTCAATTCAGAGACGTGACTAGAACCCACTGTCAAAGTATCTTGAGGACCACACTTACATCCCAGATCTTCATATACCTGAGTTTAGGAGGTTTAGAGTTGAAATTCCTTTCATCAATCGAGCTTTGATATAATGAAAACCCAATAGGATCTTTTCCTGACCCCATCAAAACCATACGACGACAAAGCACTTAAAGCTGTATTAATGGTGCTATAGCTAACTGTAACATCAAAGGGAACCATGGTTGAGTCGGGCAATTAGGTATTACAAGCACCCCCGAAGTGGCATCCTGCTTGATGTTTTGCAGACTCCGACCTATGAGGCGGAATGGTGGGAAATATATAAAAACATACCACCCCAATGTAACGAGAAAGCATCAATTGCAACTGCCCCCTGGTCTGGTTCCCATGAACCATATTTAGGCAGCTGGTGGTTAAACCTCGCTGCAAAACAAATCGATATCTGGCATTCATATATAAGTGCTATATTATTGAAAACCTCCTGGTTCAACATCCAATCTGTGTTGTCATGGAACTTTCGTGACCTGGCGTCTGCTACCATGTTGAATCTACCTGGTAGATAAATAGCTGAAAACCAAATACTTTTTTCAATGCACCAGGCCCAAATTTGATTAGCCTACCTGTCACAAGATACCGACTTGATTCCACCGATGTGATTAATATATATGCCACTGCCGTAGTATTGTCAATCTGAAACTGAATATGCAGGTTACCTTTGTTAGAGCAATAAGCCTTATCCATAAAAAGCTCTTAATAGTTAATTCCCCATGTTTGCAGAAGCGATGCCTCTTGCTCAGACCATCTGCCTCCACAGCTCAAACTCGTTTCGTGACACTCCACCCGAGTGCACTGACATTCATCTGCAAAATCATGGAAAGCTGGTCAAGCACTACCTTGCTAGAATTCCTGGACACATGGTGAATCCACAATTGCAAATCAGAAACAGCCTCTGCTGATAACTGCATGGGTCTATTATAATTACCCGAATGTATCCTTAGTGCCTCCATTAGCTCGATACAGCTGTGAATTAGCTCTACCCTTTCCCCCTGGGCATAGTCACTTAATTGAATCAATTGTGACCCAAATAGTCAGGTGTTACTTTGGATTTCTCTGGATGAATAATGCCTAATCTTTGAAAATTGGATTTAACAACTACCACCAGTTACTTCAGATGTTCTCTTGGATAGCCCTTTAATCAAGATATCATCGACATAAGCCATGAGCACCTGACCCTGGCTTCTGAGCATGCCTATTATATGTTTTAACAATTTTGTGCCATAGGTGAATTTCAAATATCCTCTATCCTGCAAATGAACAGAGATTGAGTAATCCGCATCTTTAAGCTCTATAGTCACCATATAGCATCCTCTTGACCTAGTTGCTTGGCAGTGACAATTTCATCTTACAATGTCTATACTATATCCCCCATCCTTTTTTGGTCTGAGAAAATATTAGACACAAATTGATGGGTTGGTGAACCGACTTTCCAATTACACCTTTATCACATAAGCGTCCAAGCGCAGTCTGAACCTCCATCAGTTCTGTTAATGGAAACTGAACAGTACTCCCAGGAACATGCTGGATGTGCAAATCACAATTTGGATTGAACCCCATTCGAAACTCTTGAATAACACTCAGTATAAACAGAGCTGAGGTAATTTGCTTCCATTCATCCCAGAACAGATGTAATGTACCCCAGATTTAAGTTTTGTCACATTTGATATGTGCACCTGAGAACCAGGCCCACCTTCCTCCTTGGTACCTGGTGGATCACGTTTTCTCCGGCTCCTGGCGAGAAAGCCGACGTTTGACCGTGTTCCCGCTGCAGAACGCCACCTGCGCATCTGCATTGCCAGCCGACTTGTTCCTGGTCCAAACCAATCTGTCCCTCGTTTGTAGGGGTACTTTCTTTTTTGGAAACTTGCCGACCGCCGATGGCTTGATCAAGCCCACCATCTTTGCCTCGTCATCCATCTCCTTGACACGCTTGGCTAGGTTCTCTCCAAAGAGTAGGTTGGCCGGCTGTATGTTGCTGGGCTGGCAGAGTGCTGCAACCTTGGGATTAATGGTGGGCCGAAAGGCACTTTCCCTGGGACAATTAATCTCAAAATGGACGCTACAAAGCAACCCTAGTACCTCTTGCTGCGCCTCCGACAGATGCCCTCCATCCTCCGTTCTAGAGAACACCGTGATTCCTGAGCCAAGTAGTTTCAGGATTCCCTGCAGCTTCATCTCCTGGGCATTCCTGCCCACGCCCATCTGGCTCCATATCACCCGGTTCACTGCTGGCACCTTCAGCAACACGCAATTACCCGGGTCTCCTGTTTCTTGGTGGTACCAGACTCAGATGGGACAGCGAATCCTGCTGCCAGAGATAAGACCTCTCACAACGGCCGTCTTCGCTAGGCTCGAACTCACCATCTGAATCGGGGTCAGAACTGAGCTGACCATCTGCACTCACCTCATCCATGAGGGTGCTCCAAGCATCCCTCTACCAGGTGCTGCCGGCGCGGCCTCTTCTGCAGCCTGCCGCCCATACGACTCCTCCCCCTGGAGTGTGCGTTGCTGGAGCAACCTTTGTATGAGGTGCTCCATTTGGGAGAACCGTTTAAAAAACGGTCTCCAGCCCCGTACGGGACTCGTCGCGGCCCTACTCAGTTGAGTCCGAGGGCCTCGCAGACTTCCCCGTGGCATTACACATGACTGCCGTTGGCATTGGTGCTTTGTAGCACTAAGTCTGCAGTCGCCCCGCTCGCGGTCGGCGACTGTGCAGGGGTACGAGGCAACCGCTCGCATACCGAATTCCCGCGGCTCTCCTGCTTCCCCCTGGTCGTCTTCAACTGTAAAAAACAAAGCACGGCACCACAGCAAAAGAACTTCTTACTCCAGCTAAGTTTTCCCACTTAGCTGAAGTTTAAAATTACATTAAAAGTACCTACCACAGGAGGAGCTCTGTCCTCCCGCTGGTTCGTGCGCCAATGCGTCAGACGTAATGACGTGCCTGCGCCCTGACGGGTCTTCTTCACGGAATCACTGTCGTGTCTCCGAAGTAAAATTGGCTTTGTATAAATGTAAATTGTCCCCAGTGTGTGTAGAATAGTTTCCATGCTGTATCTCTAAACTAAACTGAAAAACTACATACTTTCCTTGTGCCTTCAACCTCCCAAAGTGCAACACCTCACACTTGCTCAGTTTAAACACTGTCCAAGCAGTCGTTCCAGGTGCGACAGAGGTTCACTTGCACCTCCACCAACCTCATCAATTGCATCCACTGCTCTAGATGTCAGCTGATCTACATCGATGAGGCCAAGTGTAGGCTTGGCGATCGCCTCGCCGAACACCTCCGCTCAGTCCGCAATAACCAACCTGATTTCTTGGTGGATCAGCACTTCAACTCCCCCTCGCATGACCTTTCTGTTCTGGGCCTCCTCCATGACCAGAGTGAGGACCACCGGAAATTTTAGGAGAAGCACCTCATATTTTGCTTGGGCAGTTTGTACCCCATTGGCATGAACATAGACTTCTCCAATTTCAGGTAGCCTTACTGTCTCCTCCCTTTCTCAGCTCTCCCCCAGCACTCAGATTCCTCCTCTTCCTTTCTTCTTCCAGCCCCCTCCCCCCAGCCTACATCAGTCTGAAGAAGGGTTTTGGCCCGAAACGTTCCCTATTTCCGTCACTCCAAACCACCATAGAGGTTTTTTTTATCTATCTGCCATTTCTCTGCCCATTTTTCCGCCCATTTCTGCATCTGATCTTCATCCCGCCTTATCTTCCGACAGCTTCCTCACTGTCTGCAACTCCTCCAATATTGGTGTCATCAGCAAACTCACCCAGCCACAGATCGCCAGCATCTTCACACATGCGCTCTGATGAAGAGACAGCACATCCTGGACATTTTATGCCGCTGTAAAAAGAACAAAGCACCTGAGTTCACCGTGTCATTGAGAATGTCGGAGTGGTCACTGCCGAACCCGGCTCTCTTTCAACGCCACGCACCCTATCTACTCATACTGCCTCCATCGGTGAGATGAGAACCTGGACCCAAAGATCCCACTGCACATCAATTCTGTCAATGCAGAATGGTCTTGACCTGAAACGTCACCCATTCCTTCTTGGTAAAGTATGAATATTGCTTTCTTTAACTTCAAGTACACCTGCGTTCGCTCTCTCTCCACCCCCCCCCCACCAAAGTCACACCAGCTTGAAGTCTTGAATTTTCATGGCTTTTCATGTCGAATTTTCGTGGCTTTTCATGACTTGAATTTTTGTGGCATTTCATGTCTTGAATTTTCGTGGCTTTTCACGCCTTGAATTATCGTGGCTTTTCACGCCTTGAATTTTCGTGGCTTTACATGCCTTGAATTTTCGTGGCTTTTGATGTCTTGAATATTCGTGGGTTTTCATGTCTTGATTTTTCGTGGGTTTTCACGTCTTGAATTGTCATTGCGTTTCATGTCTTGAATTTTCATGGCTTTCAACATCATGAATTTTGTTGTCTTTTCACGTCTTGAATAGTCATTGATATTCACGTCTTGAAATGTCGTGGCTTTTCGAGTCTTGAATTTTTGTGGGGTTTTCTCACGACTTGAATTTTCGTGTATTTTCACATCTCGAATATTTGTGTTTTTTCATTCCTTGAATTTTCGTGGCTTTTCGTGTCATGAATTTTCGAGCTTTTCATGTCTTGAATATTCTTGACTTTTCATGTCTTGAATTTTCATGACTTTTCATGTCTTGATTTTTCGTGGCTTTTCACGTCATGAATTTCCGTGGCTTTTCACGTCTTGAATTTTATGGCTTTTCAAGTTTTTAATTGCCGTTGCCTTTTACATCTTGAATTCATGTCGCTTTTCAAGTCTTGAATTTTTGCGGCTTTTCACGTCTTGAATTTTCGTGGCTTTTCATGACCCAAAACGTCACCCATTCCTTCTCGCCAGAGATGCTGCCTCTCCCGCTGAGTTCCTCCAGCATTTCGTGTCAATCTTCGGTGCAACACTGTGAATAATTTAGTTTAGTTTAGAGATACAGCGTGGAAACAGGCACACCGAGTCTGCACTGACCAACGATCCTCGCACATTATCACTATTAATAGGTTGAAGGCCAAGCGCAAAGTCAGTAACACCGCCATCATGGAGCTTCTGCACACGGACGACTGCGCCAATGCAGCACACTCTGCAGAAGACCTCCAGGGCATCTTGAATGCCTTTGCCAAGGCATACAGAGCCATGGGCCTAGATCAGGTCCCACATCAACCACCACCCAACCAGCCGTCTAAAAGTGGACGACACCACTCTTGAAAATGGTGACCACTTACCCAACCGTGGCAGCATTCTTTCCTCAAAAGCTGACATCGACTCTGAGGTCAACCATCGCCTGAGTTGTGCCAGCGGTGCCTACGCCGGGCTCAGGAGAAGTCTTTGAAGACCGAGACCTACATGTTCAAACAAAACTGCTGGTCTGCAGAGCCGTTGTCCTCTCCACCCTGTTGTATGGAGTTGAGTAATGGACCACCTACAGCAGGCACCTGAGAGCCCTGGAACAATATCATCGAAGCTCCTTTTGAAAAATTCTGAGGATCAGCTGGGAGGACAAACGCACCAACATCAGCATTTTGGAGGAAGCCAACATGACCAGCATCACCACCACAATAATGCAGCACCAACTTCGATGGACTGGCCATATCATCCGCATGTTCAACACACGTCTCCCTAAACAAATCCTGTACTCTCAACTGAAGGAAGGTCGGCGAGCCCCCGGCGAGCCAAAGAAACGTTTCAAGGACAACACCTTCAACAGTTTGAAGAAATTCCACATCACATCAAGCAACTGGGAGTGCATTGCACTAGACATGCATTCCTGGAGGAAGTCCGTGCAGGAATGAGCTGCACTTCACGAAATGGAACCATGCCGTGTCGCAGAGACAAAGCGACAGCAGCGTAAGGAGAGAGAGAGAAGGAGGCTCGACAACTACCAACCGACGCCAGTCTCCACTGCCCACGTTGCACCAAGGTGTGTGGATCGTGGATCGGCCTTTGCAGACGTCTGCAGACCCACAAGTGGATGACCCTTTGGAGAGGACAGTCATACTCGTTTCGAGTGACCGCCGATGATCACACAAGAGAGGCAATTTAAACTGTTATGCCAAGCCATTTATGTATATAAAGTAAATAAATGAGCTGGGCATCAATGTTGATTGGTTAAGTTTCATTTCGAGATACAGTGTGGAGACAGTCCCTTCCGCCCGCCGAATCCGCACCGATGGAACGGCAGATGCTGGTTTACACCGAAGATAGACACAAAAGCTGGAGTAATCCAGCGGGGCTCGCAGCATATCTGGAGAAAAGGTGACGTTTTGGTTCGAGACCCTTCTTCAGACTGAGAGGCAGGTGAAAGGGAAACGAGAGGTATGGAAAGGTACAGAACAAATCAGGCCGAAACGATGGCCCAGGAAAGGTGGAGCCCACAATGGTCTATTGCTTGTCATGGAAGAGATACAAACAGGGAAACTAGCAAACAATAAAGTGGGGAGGAACAGAGAGAGGGAAAGCAATGGTTACTTGTTAGAGAAGGCAATGTTCATACCGCTGGGGTGTAAGCTGCCCAAGCGAAATATGAGGTGCTATTCTTCCAATTCAGTTCTTTGTGACGATGAAACACCAGTATGTAGCTAGCTATCCAGTCTGTAGCCATGTAGCTAGCTACCTAGTCATCCAGTTGGTAGCACACCCTCGGTAGCTACCTAGATGTCCAGTATGTAGATCACTCTAGCTATCTACCTAGCTATCCAGTATGTAGCTCAGTTTTGCTATCGACCCAGCTATCCAGTATGTAGCCATCTAGCTAGCTACCGAGTTATACAGGATGTAGCCATCTAGCTGGCTCAATTGTGATCATGTTTTGTCTTTCTGCTAACTGGTTAGCTCGCGACTAAAACGTTTCACTGTACCTCGGTACACGTGAGAATAAATTAATGATGGTGAAAGAATTATATGAGATTGTTCCGTGGATTGGTGTAACAACACACCAGTTGTTGTTGTAAAGCTTCAGTTGTTGTTGTTGCTCATATTGTATTGCTCCTTTGCAGGTGCTGTCCCCTTAATCTACCCTAAATTTAAAGATGCCTTCCCTACTGCACCATTTAAAGGTGCCCTCCACTAATTCGCCATTTACAGATGCCCTCCTAATTCACAGTTTAAAGGTGCCCTCCTAATTCACCATTTAAAGTTGCCCTCCCCTAAGTCCCCCTCCCATTTACTTGCCCTACCCTAAATCTACATTTAGAGGTGCCCTTCCCTAAACCCCCCCTATTGCTTGACACCCTCCCCTATATGTAGCCATCAAGCTACCCAGTTTTCCAGTACGTTGCTCAGTCAAGCTATCTATCTAGCTATCCAAGTATGTAGCTCAATCTAGTTAGCTACCTAGCTATCCAGTATGTAGTTCACTCTAGCTAGCTACCTAGCTATCCAGTATGTAGCTCAGTTTTGCTATCGCCCTAGCTATCCAGTATGATGCCATTTAGCTAGCTACCAAGTTATACAGGATGTAGTCATCTAGGTGGCTCAATTGTGATCATGTTTTGTATTTCTGCTCAATGGTTAGCTCGCGTCTAAAGCTTTTCACTGCACCTCGGTACACGTGAGAATAAATTAATGAGGGGGAAAGAATTATATGAGATTGTTACGTGGATTGGTGTAACAACACACCAGTTGTTGCTGTAAAGATTCAGTTGTTGTTGTTGCTCATATTGTATTGCTCCTTTACAGGTGATCTCCCCTAAATCTACCCTAAATTTACAGATGCCTTCCCTACTGCACCATTTAAAGGTGCCCTCCCCTAATTCACCATTTACAGATGCCCTCCTAATTCACAGTTTAAAGGTGCCCTCCCTTAAACCCCCTCCCATATACATGCCATACCCTAAATCAACATTTACAGGTGCCCTTCCCTAAACCCCCCTATTTCTAGGCACCCTCCCCTATATGTAGCCATCTAGCTAATATTATGCATTCTGTAATTTTACTTCGCACGTGAGTGACTACGTGAAGAAGACCCCGTCCGGGCTCACACGTGTCATATCGTCAGACGCATAGCGGCAGCGACAGTGTTGGGAGGAGCAGAGCCCCTCCAAGCGGTGAATGCAAAAAGCCTGAAGGTAAGTGGTTTCACTTTCGCTTTCAGGTCGCATTCTTCCGGGAGTCTTTGCGCTGTGTGCCAGAAAAGTCTAATATGGAGAAAGTGCGAAAAGGCAAATGGAGGCGTACCGCAGGTGAACCTCAAAAGGACCGCGGGTCTGAGAGTAGCGGGCGCCCGATTAAAGGGTAGGTGGCAGAAACCCCAGCGACTGCAGAAACGGCAACTAAAAGTACCATTGCAGCTCCATTAGGGTGCAAGGCCAAAAGAAAAACTGATCGGCCAGTAGACTCTGAAGAGTCAGACCCGGAGGTTACCCCACCTCAGGAAGACATTATGTCTACTCGGGTCGCTAACCTGGAATTCCTCATGGGGAAAATTATTTATCAGGACCCACTCCAGGAAGAGTATAGTCCGGCTTTGGCCTACAGGAGAGCCAGCGCAGGGAGTGCCTGGAAAGGGTGGGGTTCAGCGTTGGCCTACAGGAGAGTCAGCGTCAGTAATGTCTCATGAAAGACAATATATGGTTTGACCTACAGGAGAGCCAGCACCAGCAGTATCTGAGGAAAGACAATTCATGCATTGGCCTACAGGAGAGCCAGTGCCACATCACCTAAAAAAGGGCTGCCAATACGTGGGCCTACGGGAGAGCCCGCGAGGGGAGCACCTGCAAAATGGTTTACTATGCGTAGGCCTACGGGAGAGCCAGCGCTAGAAACACCTGAAGCAGGGATACCAGATCAGCCCGACTATGAGGAGGAATTTCCAGCACAGCAAGATTCGGATGATGAATCATACGAGGACCAAAGCCCAGTAACAGAGCCCAGAATACCAGGTCTGGCCCAAAAATTCTCCGTTCCCAGACTGAAAGGGGAACCTTTGGCAGAGGAAATAGCAATGACAATAAATTACTTGCTCTCCCATCAGCTGGAGGAACTGACTAGGGACGAGACTGTCAAAAAATATGAAACTCCGCAGAATTGCGCACTGCTAGCAGTCCCAGCAGTAAATAATGTAATATGGGGCTATTTGGGCATTACAGTACACGCACAAGAAATAAAATTACAGCGGGTGTTGAATTTGCTGGGGTCAGGTATTACGGCTTTTGCCAGAGGCTTGGATGAGAAGCACGTGTCTGTGTCACAACAGGATGCCTTAGCACTCATGTGTAATGCGCACTTTGAAATAAACTGTATTCGTAAAAGCGCTATAAGGCCTAACATACATCCTAAGTTTGCGGGACTCTGTAAACCAACTAATATTCAATTGCCTAATCTGCTTTTTGGAGAGAATCTAGCCAAAAGGGTGAAAGAACTGAATGAAGAAGCAAAACCCGTGGGAATGATAAAAAAAACCACCGGTGCTTGGCAGATATGTTCGAAGGCAATTTCCCTACCGAAGGGCGGTGACTGGGGCCGGTGGTCATTCCCATATTCAAGATGGCGGATGTGCAGGAGTGGGCGCCGTTTGTATGGCAGCCTGCCTGCAGTCCGTCGTCTAACTCTTTTATTGTTTGAATATTTTTTATTTTTTTATTTTTTGGAGTCTATTCTTTCTATGTAGGGGGAAAACTGTTTTAACCCCAGTCCTACCTGGTCGGAGATGCGGGTTTCCTCCGAGTCGCGTCTCCGGTCTCCCCATGCGGCCTTCCATCGGGCTGGAGCGGCGTTTCCTGCCGGGGACCACAGCTTCGGCGGCGCAGCGCTGGGACTCCAACGGGGAGCGGGCGATGCCTTGTCGGGTCGCCGCTCCGGAGTGCTGTGACCACCGACCACCAACATCGAGCAGCCGCGGTCTGCGGTCTGCGGTCTGCGGTATGCGGTTTGAGGGCATCCCGCCGCGGGCGGGCGACGCTGGATCAGGAACACCGCGGAGTCGAAGCTTCAACCGGCGCGGCCTGAAGTCCGCGGGCGTCGCAGTCTCCGGGGAAGGAGTGGCCGCTCCAGACATTTCCAAGCTGCTGAGGACTTTTCCACCCGATGCGGGTGGGCAAACAACATCGGGCTGCCGTTGCGGCGACTGGCTGCAGTGGCCTCAGACTGGCCCCGACCTCGGGAGGACTAGGAGGAGGAGGGGGACTGGACATTTTAGTGCCTTCCCTCACAGTGGAGAGTGTAGATTCTACTGTGGGGGGGTGTTCGTGTTTGTGTAAAATCTCTTATAGTGTGTTGTCATTTTTTTCTATCTCTTTTTATTATTTGTTTGGTTAGTAACTGTAAAGCACTTAAATCAATTGGAAAATGTGCTATATAAATAAACTTATTATTATTATTATTATTATACGCGTTATTGGCGCACTGGTCCTGGGACACGTGGAGGTTACAATGTTCCCACTAATAGCAGGGGGCAACATTTGATACCAGCAAACCCTGAGGTAGGTGGGTCTAGTCCTGGAAGAAACATATTAAGTGTTTCACATTTGCAAGTCTGGGGGAAGGTTATAATTCTTCCTAAAAGAATGGCAAAAAATAACATCTGATGCGTTTATACTGTGCAGTATTATGGGGTTCAGTATTGAATTCTACCCATATTTAGATCCTCCTAAACATGTTTCAAGTCGGACACGTATTTCCTCAAAAGAAGAGAATATGGACATTCAAGCGGTACTAGAAATATTGTGTGGGAAATGGGTCATTGAAAAGTCAGTTCACCAATTTGTGTCAAGCATTTTTCCTAGAGCAAAAAAGGATGGTGGCTGTTGAATTATTCTCGATCTGACAAGTCTTAACCCTTTTGTACAGTATAAACATTTTAAAATGGAGACATTTGCTAATGCTATACAGCTAATTTCAAGAAAATACTCTATGTCTAGCATAGATCTGCAAGATGCATGTTACTCTGTGGGTGTGCATGGTAATGATCGAAGATACTTAAAGTTTAAGTGGATGAGCCAATTATGGCAGTTTAAAGCATTGCCTAATGGGTTAACCTCAGCCCCTAGTCTATTTACGAAATTGTTAAAAACCAATCTTAGCATTGCTAAGAGCTCAGGGCCATTTGGTAAAGGCTTATTTGGATGATATTTTAATTGTGGGTAACACTCGGGCTACAACAGAAGCATCGGTGTCAATAGTCAAGCTCAAATTTGAGAGACTGGGGGTTGTGATACATCCAGATAAATCCAAATTGTCACCAAGCACAGTAATTGATTACTTGGGGTTCACTATTAATTCAGACCACATGATAGTGACTTTGCCCAAGGATAAAAAGCTGCAGTTAATTGAGGGTTGTATCAAGCTCATTACACAGCATCAGCCATCAATTAGGCAAGTGGCAAGCTTGCTTGGCAAACTAATTGCTTCGTTTCCAGCTGTGCAGTTTGGTCCACTGCATTATCAGCAACTGCAGTGAGCAAAGGTACAAGCGTTGAGGAGACAATTATGGCATTTTGATAGACCCATGCAATTACCAGTAACAGCTATTACTGAAATACAATGGTGGCTCAGGAGTGCCTCATATGCTTCCAGGGAAATTCTGGTTGAAACACCTGCTATTATTTTGCAGACTGAGGAGCTACTGATACTATTTCCAGCTGTGGAGGTAGATGGAATTTGGAAGAAGTACCTTTGCTCCAAGCACATGGGATCAATAACCTAGAATTGTTAGGTACATTTTATGGGCTTAAAGCTTATTGCTCTAATGTGCCAAACTTGCATGTACAGGTTCAGATTGACAACACTACGTTTCATCGCATTTCGCGTCCTGAATTTACGTCGCATTTCGTGTGCTGCATTTTTGTCACTTTTTGCATGCTGAATTTTCCTCGCATTTCCCGTGCTTCATTTTCATCGCTTTTCGTGTCCTGAAGATTTGTCGCTTTTCACATGCTAAATTTTCATCGCATTTCGCATGCTGAATTTTCATTGCATTTCGCATGATTAATTTTTTGGGGTTTTCGCGTGCGGAATTTTCGTCACTTTTCGCATCCTGAAGATTTATCGCTTTTAGCGTGCTGAAATTTCGTCACTTTTCGTGTGCTGAATTTTCGTCGCTTTTCGCGTGCAGAATTTTGGTCACTTTTCGCACGCAGAACTTTTGTCACTTTTCGCATGCTGAAATTTTGCCGCTTTTCGCGTGCTTCATTTTCATCGCTTTTCGCATCCTGAAGGTTCGTCGCTTTTCGAATGCTGAATTTTCGTCGCATTTCGCATGCTGAATTTTCCTCGATTTTCGCGTGCTGAATTTTCGTTGGTTTTCGCTTGCGGAATTTTCGTTAATTTCCGCATCCTGAAGGTTTGTCGCCTTTCACGTGCTGAATTTTCGTCACTTTTTGCGTGCTGAATTTTCGTTGGATTTCGCGTGCCTCATTTTCATCGGTTTTCGCGTCCTGAATTTTCCTCTATTTTCGTGTGCTGAATTTTCGTCGCTTTTCGCATGCTGAATTTTCGTCAGTTTTCACGTGCTTCATTTTCATTGCTTTTCGCATGCTGAATTTTCGTCGCTTTACTTGTGCTGAAATGTTGTCGCTTTCCCTTTCTGAATTTTTGTCGCTTTTCACGTCCTGAAGGTTCGTCGATTTTTGCGTGCTGAATTTTTGTCACTTTTCTCATGCTAAATTTTCTTTGCTTTTCGTGTGCTGAATTTTAGGCGCTTTTCACGTTCTGAAATTTCGTCACTTTTCGTGTGCTGAATGTTCGTCACTTTTCACGAGCTGAATTTTCGTCACATTTCGCGTGCTGAATTTTCGTCGCTTTTCGCGTGCTGATTTTTCATCGCTTTACACGTCCTGAAGATTGCTCTCTTTTCACGTGCTGAATTTTTGTCGCTTTTCGATTGCTGAACTTTCATCACGCTTCGAGTGCTGAAATTTCGTTGCTTTTCTCGTTCTGAAATTTCGTCGCTTTATGCATCCTGAATTTTCATCATTTTCGCATGCTGAATTTTCGTCGCTTTTCGTGTGCTGAAAATTCGTCACTTTTCACGTTATGAATTTTCGTCGCTTTTCACGTCCTGACGGTTCGTCGATTTTTGCATGCAGAATTTTCGTCGCTTTTCGTTTGCTGAATTTCCAGCGCTTTTCATGTTCTGAAATCTCGTCACTTTTCGCGGGGCGAATTTTCGTCGCTTTTCGCATGCTGAATTTTCGTTGCTTTTCATGTGCTGAAATTTCGTCGCTTTGCACATTCTGAAATTTCGTTGCTTTATGTGTCCTGATGTTTCGTTGCTTTTTCACATGCTGAATTTTTGTCGCCTTTTGTGTGCTGAAATTTTGGAGCTTTGCGTGTGATGAAATTTCGTCGCTTTTCATGTTCTGAAATTTCGTTGCTTTTTGCGTCCTGTAATTTTGTCGCTTTTCGCATGCTGCATTTTCATCGCTATTTGTGTGCTGAAATGTCGGCGCTTTTCGTGTGCTGTTATTTTGTCACTTTTCACATCCTGAAATTTAGTCACTTTTGGCGTGCTGAAATTTCATCGCTTTATGCATCCTGTAATTTCGTCGCTTTATGCGTCCTGTAATTTCGTCGCATTTCGCATGCTGAATTTTCGTTGCTTTTCGCGTGCTGAATTTTTGTTGGTTTTCCTGTGCTTCATTTTCATCGCTTTTCGCGTCCTGAAGGTTCCTCTCTTTTCGCGTGCTGAATTTTTGTCGCTTTTCTCATGCTGAATTTTCTTTGCTTTTCAGGTGCTGAATTTTAGGCGCTTTACGCGTTCTGAAATTTCGTCCCTATTCGTATTCTGAATGTTCTTCACTTTTCGCGTGCTGAATTTTCATCACATTTCGCATGATGAATTTTCGTCGCTTTTCGCGTCCTGAAGTTCATAACTTTTCACGTGCTGAATTTTAATCGCTTTTCTCTGGCTGAATTTTCGTTGCTTTTCGCGTGCTGAAATTTCGTCGCTTTTCACGTCCTGAAATGTTGTCGCTTTATGCGTCCTGATGTTTCATCGCATTTCACGTGCTGAATTTACGTCACATTTCTTGTGCTGAATTTTTGTTGCTTTTCGCGTGCTGGATTTTTGTCACTTTTCGCATGCTAAATTTTCGTCGCTTATATGTGCTTCATTTTCATCACTTTTCGCGTCCTCAAGGTTCATCACTTTTCGTGTGCTGAAATTTTGCTGCTTTTCTCGTTCTGAAAATTCATAGTTTTATGTGTCCTGTAATTTCGTCGCTTTTCGCATGCTGAATTTTCGTCGCTTTTCGCGTACTGAATTTTCGTTGGTTTTCGCGTGCTTCATTTTCATCGCTTTTCACGTCCTGAAGGTTCCTCTCTTTTCGAGTGCTGAATTTTCATTACTTTTCGCGTGCTGAATTTTCGTTGTTTTCGCGTGATTCATTTTCATCGCTTTTCGCGTCCTGAAGGTTCCTCTCTTTTCGTGTGCTGAAATCTTGCCGCTTTTCTCGCTCTGAAATTTCGTCACTTTATGTGTCCTG
This sequence comes from Malacoraja senta, assembly GCA_038087875.1. NCBI lineage: Eukaryota > Metazoa > Chordata > Chondrichthyes > Rajiformes > Rajidae > Malacoraja > Malacoraja senta. The sequence goes on along the minus strand of JAXLNO010000051.1, from coordinate 448,951 downwards.
ATATTTCGTTGCTTTTTCACATGCTGAATTTTGTCGCCTTTTGTGTGCTGAAATTTTGGAGCTTTGCGTGTGATAAAATTTCGTCGCTTTTCATGTTCTGAAATTTCGTTGCTTTTTGTGTCCTGTAATTTTGTCGCTTTTCGCATGCTGCATTTTCGTCGCTAATTGGTGCTGAAATGCCGGCGCTTTTCGTGTGCTGTTATTTTGTCACTTTTCACATCCTGAAATTTAGTCACTTTTGGCATGCTGAAATTTCATCGCTTTATGCATCCTGTAATTTCGTCGCTTTATGCGTCCTGTAATTTCGTTGCATTTGGCATGTTGAATTTTCGTTGCTTTTCGCGTGCTGAATTTTTGTTGGTTTTCGTGTGCTTCATTTTCATCGCTTTTCGCGTCCTGAATGTTCCTCTCTTTTCGCGTGCTGTATTTTCGTCGCTTTTCGCTTGCTGAATTTTCGTTGGTTTTCACGTGCTTCATTTTCATCGCTTTTCGCGTCCTGAAGGTTCCTCTCTTCGCGTGCTGAATTTTCGTCGCTTTTCTCTTGCTGAATTTACGTCGCTATTCGCGTCCTGAATTTTTGTCACTTTTCGCATGCTGAATTTTTGTCACTTTTCTCATGCTGAATTTTCTTTGCTTTTCAGGTGTTGAATTTTAGGCGCTTTACACGTTCTGAAATTTCGTCACTATTCGTATTCTGAATGTTCATCACTTTTCGCGTGCTGAATTTTCGTCACATTTCGCATGATGAATTTTCGTCGCTTTTCGCGTCCTGAAGTTCATAACTTTTCACGTGCTGAATTTTGATCGCTTTTCTCTGGCTGAATTTTCGTTGCTTTTCGCGTGCTGAAATTTCGGTGCTTTTCACGTCCTGAAATTTTGTCGCTTTATGCGTCCTGATGTTTCATTGCATTTCACGTCCTGAATTTACATCACATTTCGTGTGCTGAATTTTTGTTGCTTTTCGCGTGCTGGATTTTTGTCACTTTTCGCATGCTAAATTTTCGTCGCTTATATGTGCTTCATTTTCATCACTTTTCGCGTCCTCAAGGTTCATCACTTTTCGTGTGCTGAAATTTTGCTGCTTTTCTCGTTCTGAAAATTCATCGTTTTATGCGTCCTGTAATTTCGTCGCTTTTCGCATGCTGAATTTTCGTCGCTTTTCGCGTACTGAATTTTCGTTGGTTTTCGCGTGCTTCATTTTCATCGCTTTTCACGTCCTGAAGGTTCCTCTCTTTTCGAGTGCTGAATTTTCATTACTTTTCGCGTGCTGAATTTTCGTTGGTTTCACGTGATTCATTTTCATCGCTTTTCGCGTCCTGAAGGTTCCTCTCTTTTCGTGTGCTGAAATCTTGCCGCTTTTCTCGCTCTGAAATTTCGTCACTTTATGTGTCCTGATATTTCGTTGCTTTTTCACATGCTGAATTTTTGTCGCCTTTTGTGTGCTGAAATTGTGGAGCTTTGCGTGTGATAAAATTTCGTCGCTTTTCATGTTCTGAAATTTCGTTGCTTTTTGCGTCCTGTAATTTTGTCGCTTTTCGCATGCTGCATTTTCGTTGCTATTTGTGTGCTGAAATGTCGGCGCTTTTCGTGTGCTGTTATTTTGTCACTTTTCACATCCTGAAATTTAGTCACTTTTGGCGTGCTGAAATTTCATCGCTTTATGCATCCTGTAATTTCGTCGCTTTATGCGTCCTGTAATTTCGTCGCTTTATGCGTCCTGTAATTTAGTCGCTTTTCGCATGCTGAATTTTCTTTGCTTTTCGCGTGCTGAATTTTTGTTGGTTTTCGTGTGCTTCATTTTCATCGCTTCTCGCATCCTGAAGGTTCCTCTCTTTTCGGGTGCTGAATTTTCGTTGCTTTTCGCTTGCTGAATTTTCGTTGGTTTTCACGTGCTTAATTTTCATCGCTTTTCGCGTCAAATTTCGTCACTATTCGTGTTCTGAATGGTCGGCACTTTTCGCGTGCTGAATTTTCGTCACATTTCGCATGCTGAATTTTCGTTGCTTTTGCGTTCTGAAGTTCATAACTTTTCACGTGCTGAATTTTCATCACTTTTCGCTGGCTGAATTTTCGTCGCTTTTCGCGTGCTGAAATTTCGTCAATTTTCACATCCTGAAATTTTGTTGCTTGATGCATCCTGATATAACCATATAACCATATAACCATATAACAATTACAGCACGGAAACAGGCCATCTCGACCCTTCTAGTCCGTGCCGAACACGTATTCTCCCCTAGTCCCATATACCTGCGCTCAGACCATAACCCTCCATACTTTTCCCGTCCATATAACTATCCAATTTATTTTTAAATGATAAAAACGAACCTGCCTCCACCACCTTCACTGGAAGCTCATTCCACACAGCCACCACTCTCTGAGTAAAGAAGTTCCCCCTCATGTTACCCCTAAACTTCTGTCCCTTAATTCTCAAGTCATGTCCCCTTGTTTGAATCTTCCCTACTCTCAATGGGAAAAGCTTATCCACGTCAACTCTGTCTATCCCTCTCATCATTTTAAAGACCTCTATCAAGTCCCCCCTTAACCTTCTGCGCTCCAAAGAATAAAGCCCTAACTTGTTCAACCTTTCGCTGTAACTTAGTTTTTGAAACCCAGGCAACATTCTAGTAAATCTCCTCTGTACTCTCTCTATTTTGTTGATATCCTTCCTATAATTAGGCGACCAAAATTGTACACCATACTCCAGAATTGGCCTCACCAATGCCTTGTACAATTTTAACATTACATCCCAACTTCTATATTCAATGCTCTGATTTATAAAAGCCAGCACACCAAAAGCTTTCTTTACCACCCTATCTACATGAGATTCCACTTTCAGGGAACTGTGCACAGTTATTCCAAGATCCCTCTGTTCACCTGCATTCGTCAATTCCCTACCATTTACCATGTACGTCCTATTTTGATTTGTCCTGCCCAGATGTAGCACCTCACACTTATCAGCATTAAACTCCATCTGCCATCTTTCAGCCCACTCTTCCAACCTGCATAAATCTCTCTGTAGACTTTGAAAATCTACTTCATTTTCCACAGCCCCACCTATCTTAGTATCATCTGCATACTTACTAATCCAATTTACCACACCATCATCCAGATCATTGATTTACATGACAAACAACAGTGGACCCAACACAGATCCCTGTGGCACCCCACTAGTCACTGGCCTCCAACCTGACAAACAACCATCCACCATTACTCTCTGGCATCTCCCATTCAGCCACCGTTGAATCCATCTTGCTACTCTACCATTAATACCCAACCATCGAACCTTCTTAACCAACCTTCCGTGAGGAACCTTGTCAAAGGCCTTATTGAATTCCATATATACAACATCCACGGCTTTACCCTCATCAATTTCCCGAGTAACCTCTTCAAAAATTCAAGAAGATTAGTCAAACATGACCTTCCAGGCACAAATCCATGTTGACTGTTCCTAATCAGCCCCTGTTTATCCAGATGCTTATATATATTATCTCTAAGTATCCTTTCCATTAATTTGCCCACCACTGACGTCAAACTAACAGGTCTATAATTGCTAGGTTTACTCTTAGACCCCTTTTTAAACAATGGAACAACATGCGCAGTACGCCAATCCTCCGGCACTGTTGCCGTTTCCAATGACATTTGAAATATTTCTGTCATAGCCCCTGCTATTTCTACACTAACTTCCCTCAATGTCCTAGGGAATATCCTGTCCGGACCTGGAGACTGATCCACTTTTATATTTCTCAAAAGTGTCAGTACTTCCTCTTCTTTGAATCTCATAGTTTCCATAGCTACTCTACTTGTTTCCCTTACCTCACATAATTCAATATCCTTCTCCTTGGTGAATACCGAAGAAAATAAATTGTTCAATATCTCCCCCATCTCTTTTGGCTCTGCAGATACCTGTCCACTCTGACTCTCTAATGGACCAATTTTATCCCTCGTTATCCTTTTGCTATTAATATAGCTGTAGAAACCCTTTGGATTTACTTTCACCTTATTTGCCAAAGCAACCTCATATCTTCTTTTAGCTTTTCTAATTTCGTTCTTAAGAATCTTTTTACATTTTTTATACTCCTCAAGCACCTCATTTACTCCATGCTGCCTATAATTATTGTAGATCTCTCTCTTTTTCCGAACTAAGTGTCCAATTTCCCTTGAAACCATGGCTCTTTCCAATTTTTACTATTTCCTTTCAACCGAACAGGGACATAAAGATTCTGTACTCTTAAAATTTCACCTTTAAATGTCCATTTCTCTTCCACATCTTTTCCATAAAACAAACTGTCCCAATTTACTCCTTTTAAATCCTTTCGCATCTCCTCAAAGTTAGCCTTTCTCCAATCAAAAATCTCAACCCTAGGTCCAGTTCTGACCCTCTCCATAATTATATTGAAACTAATGGTATTGTGATCACTGGTCCCGAACTGTTCCCCAACGCATACCTCTGCCACCTGACCCTAACAGGAGGTCCAGCACCGCGCTTTCTCTAGTAGGTACTTCTATGTATTACTGCAAAAAACTATCCTGCACACATTTTACAAACTCCAACCCATCCAGCCCATTTACAGAATGTGTTTCCCGGTCTATGTGTGGAAAATTGAAATCTCCCACAATCACTACCTTGTGCTTACTACTAATATCTGCAATCTCCTTACATATTTGCTCTTCCAATTCTCGCTCCCCATTTGGCGGTCTATAATACACCCCTATGAGTGTTGCTACCCCTTTCCCATTTCTCATTTCCACCCAAATAGCCTTCCTAGAAGAGCCCTCTAATCTATCCTGCCAAAGCACTGCTGGAATATCTTCCTTGATAAGCAATGCAACACCTCCACCTCTTGCCCCTCCAATTCTATCACACCTGAAGCAACGAAATCCTGGAATATTTAATTTGCAACCACAGCCCTCCTGCAACCATGGTTCACTGATCGCCACAACATCATACTTCCAGGTGTCAATCCAGGCTTTAAGTTCATCGACCTTTCTTACAATGCTCCTAGCATTAAAATATACACATTTAAGATGCCAACCTCTCTTATTCTCTGTTTATTGTCGTTTTCTTCTCTCTCCCCTACATTTTGGGTCAGAGTGCTTCCATTATCTGCCTCCTGCCTCCCACACTGACTGCTAGCTTTCCCAATTTGAGTCCCCCCCCAACCATACTAGTTTAAAGTCTCCCCAGTAGCCTTTGCAAATCTACCCGCCAGGATATTGGTCCCCCTCGAGTTCAAGTGCAACCCATCCTTTCTGTAGAGGTCGCACCTTCCCCAAAAGAGGTCCCAATGATCCAGAAACTTGAATCTATACCCACTGCACCAGTCCCTCATCCACTCACTTATCCTCCACCTCGCTCCATTCCTACTCTCACTGTCGCGTGGCACAGGCAGTAATCCTGAGATTGTTACCTTTGCAGTCCTTCTCCTTAACTCTCTACCTAACTCTCTAAATTCTTCTTTGAGGACCCTTCTCTTATTTTACCTATGTCGTTGGTACCTATATGTACCACAACCTCAGGCTCCTCTCCTTCCCATTTCAGGATTTCTTCGACACGTTCAGACACATCACTGACCCTGGCACCAGGGAGGCAAACTCCCATCCGGCTCTCCTGTCTGCGTCCACAGAAACGCCCATCCGACCCCCTGACTATAGTCCCCTATTACAATTGCCCTCCTCTTGTTTTCGTTACCCTTCTGAGCACCAGATGTTTCATCGCATTTCACGTCCTGAATTTACGTCGCATTTCGTGTGCTGAATTTTTGTTGCTTTTCGCGTGATGGATTTTTGACACTTTTCGCATGCAAAATTTTCGTCACTTTTATGTGCTTCATTTTCATCACTTTTCGCGTCCTGAAGGTTCGTCACTTTTCGTGTGCTGAAATTTTGCTGCTTTTCTCATTCTGAAAATTCATCGTTTTATGCGTCCTGTAATTTCGTCGCTTTTCGCATGCTGAATCTTCGTAGCTTTACGCGTGCTGAATTTTCATTGGTTTTCACGTGCTTCATTTTCATCGCTTTTCACATCCTGAAGGATCCTCTCTTTTCGCGTGCTGAATTTTCATTACTTTTCGCATGCTGAATTTTCGTTGGTTTTCGCGTGCTTCATTTTCATCGCTTTCCGCGTCCTGAAGGTTCCTCTCTTTTCGTGTGCTGAAATCTTGCACCTTTTCTCGCTCTGAAAATTCATCGCTTTATGCGTCCTGAATGTTCCTCACTTTTCGCGTGGTGAATTTTCGTCGCTTTTCGCATGCTGAAATTTCGACGATTTTCGCGTGCTGATTTTTCATTGCTTTTCATGTCCTGACGGTTCGTCAATTTCTGCGTGCTGAATTTTCATTGGTTTTCGCGAGCGGAATTTTTATCACTTTTCGCGTCCTGAAGGTTTGTCGCTTTTTGCGTGCTGAATTTTCGTCACATTTTGCATGCTGAATTCTCGTTGGTTTTCGCGTGTTTCATTTTCACCAGTTTTCGCACACTGAAGATTCCTCTCTTTTCGCATGCTGAATTTTCATCGCTTTTCCATTGCTGAATTTTCGTCCCTCTACGAGTGCTGAAATTTCGTCGCTTTTCTCATTCTGAAATTTCGTCGCTTTATGCGTCCTGATGTTTCGTCGCTTTCCGCGTCCTGAAATTTTGTCGCGTTTTGTGTCCTGAAATTTTGTCGCTTTTCGCATCTTGCATTTACATCGCTTTTGGCATTTCGAATTTTCGTCGTTTTTCGCGTCCTTAAGATTTCGTTGCTTTTAGTATGCTGAAATTTCGTTGCTTTTCACGTCTTGAAATGTCATCACTTTTCTTGTGCTGAATTGTCGTCACTTTTCCCGTGATGAATTTTCATCGTATTTCATATTCTGAAATTTTGGCGCTTTCTGTGTGCTGAATTTTTGTCGCTTTTCACGTCATGAAGGTTCGTTACTTTTCACGTGCTGAATTGTTGTTGCTTATCGTCTCCTGAAGGTTCGTCACTTTTCACTTGCTGAATTTTCATCACTTTTCACAGGCTGAATCTTCGTCACTTTTCACATCCTGAAATTTCGTCGCTTTATGCGTCCTGATGATTCGTTGCTTCTCGCATGCTGAATTTTCGTCGATTTTTGTGTGCTGAAATTTCGGCGTTTTCGTGTGCTGAAATTTCGTCGCTTTGCATGTTCTGAAATTTCGTTGCTTTATGCGTCCTGTAATTTCGTCGCTGCTCGCATGTTGAATTTTCGTCGCTTTTTGTGTGCTGACATTTCGGCGCTTTTCCTGTGCTGTTATTTTGTCGCTTTTCACATCCTGGAATTGAGTCACTTTTGGCATGCTGAATTTTCGTCGCTTTTCGCGTCCTGAAGGATCATCGCTTTTCACATCCTGAATTATTGTCGCTTTTCGTGTCCTGAAGGTTCGTCGTTTCTCGCGTCCTGAAGGTTCGTCACTTTTTGTTTTCTGAAATTTTGTTGCTTTTGTGTCCTGTCGCTTCATGCATCCTGAATTTTTGTTGCTTTTCGCATCTATAATTTACGTCGCCTTCGGCATTTTTTTATTTTCGGCTCCTTTCGCGTCCTGAAATTTCGTCACTTTTCGTGTGCTGAATTTTCGTCGCTTTTCTTGTGCTGATATTTCGTCACTTTTCACGTTCTGAAATTTCGTCCTGATGTTTTGTCCCGTTTCGCATGCTGAAGTTTTGTCGCTTTTTGTGTGCTGAAATTTCGGCGCTCTTCATGTGCTGAAATGTCGTTGCTTTTCATGTTCTGAAATTTCATCGCTTTATGCGTCCTGTAATTTCGTCGCCTTTCACATGCTGAATTTTCGTTGATTTTGTGTGCTGAAATTTCGGCACTTTTCGTGTTCTGATATTTTGTCGCTTTTCACGTTCCGAAATTTCGTCATTTTACGCGTGCTGAATGTTCGTCGCTTTTCGTGTGTTAAATTTTCATCGCTTTTCACAGGCTGAATTTTCGTCACCTTTCATGTCCTGAAATTTCGTCACCTTTTTCCATGCTGAATTTTCGTCGTTTTTACGTTCTTCATTTTCATCGCTTTTCGCGTCTTGAAGGTTCGTCGCTTTTCACATGCTGAATTTTCTCGCATTTCACGTGCTGAAATTTCGTCGCCTTTCATGTCCTGAAATTTCGTCGCATTTCATGTCCTGTAATTTCGTACACTTTATTTGTCCTGTGATTACGTCGCTTTTCGCGTGCTGAATTTTTGTCGCTTTTTGAATGCTGAATTTTCGTTGCTTTTTGCGTGCTTCATTTTCATCGCTTTTCGTGTCTTGAAGGTTCGTCGCTTTTCGCATGCTGAATTTTCGTCGCGTTCCGCATGCTCAATTTTTGTCGCTTTTCGCTTGCGAAATTTTCGGCTCTTTTTACGTTATGAAATGTCATCACTTTTCGCGTGCGGAATTTCCGTAACATTTTACGTCCTGAAGGTTTGTCGCTTTTCGCGTGCTGAATTTTCGTCACTTTACGCCTGCTGAATTGTCGTTGGTTTTAAAGTCCTGAAGGTTTCTCTCTTATTGCGTGCTTCATTTTCATCGCATTTCGCCTCTTGATGGTTCGTCGCTTTTTGCATGCTGAATTTTCGTAGATTTTTGTGTGCTGAAATTTCGGTGTTTTCCGTGTGCTGAAATTTCGTCGCTTTTCTTGTTCTGAAATTTTGTCACTTTATGTGTCCTGTAATTTAGTCGCTTTTTGCATGCTGAATTTTCGTCACTTTTTGTGTGCTGAAATTTCGACGCTTTTCATGTGCTGATATTTTGTCACTTTTCACGTCCTGAAATTTCGTCACTTTTGGTGTGCTGCACTTTCGTCGCTTTTCGCATGGTGAATTTTTCGTCGCCTTTAGTATGCTGAAATCTCGTCACTTTTCATGTCCTGCAATTTTGTCACTTTTGGCCTGCTGAATTTTCGTCGTTTTCGCATCCTGAAGGTTCGTCACTTTTCCCGTGCTGAATTGTGGTAGCTTTTCGTGTCCTGATGGTTCGTCGCTTTTAACTTGCTGAATTTTCATCGCTTTACACAGGCTGAATTTTCGTCGCCTTTCGCGTGCTGAAATTTCGTCGCCTTTCATGTCCTGAAATTTCGTCGCCTTTCCCGTCTTGAAATTTCATTGCTTTATGCATCCTGATGTTTCATCGCTTTTCGCTTCCTGAAATTTCGTCGCTTTTTGCGTCCTGATGTTTCGTCGCTTTTCGAATGCTGAGTTTTCGTCGATTTTTGTGTGGTGAAATATCGTGGCTTTTCGTATGCTGAAATTTCGTCTCTTTTCATGTTCTGAAATTTCGTCGCTTTATGCGCCCTGCAATTTCGTCGCTTTTCGCATGCTGAATTTTCGTCACTTTTTGTGTGCTGAAACTTCGGCGCTTTTCGTGTGCTGTTATTTTGTCGCTTTTCACATCCTGAAATTTAGTCACTTTTGGTGTGCTGAAATTTCGACGCTTTAGGCGTCCTGTAATTTCGTCGCTTTTTGCATGCTGAATTTTCGTCACTTTTCCCATGCTGAATTTTCGGCGCTTTTCAGGTTCTGAAATTTCATCGCTTTTCGCGTGGTGAATTTTCGTCACGTTTCGCATGCTTAATTTTCAGCGCTTTTCACGTGCTGAATTGTTGTTTCTTTTCATGTCCTGAGGTTCGTCACTTTTCGCCTACTGAATTTTTGTCACTTTTCGCAACCTGACGGTTCGCACTTTGCGTGTGCCGAAATTTTGTTGCTTTTCGTGTCCTGAAATTTTGTCTCTTCATGCATCCTGAACCTTTGTCCGTTCAGGACCAATATACCTCGCTTTTGGGATTTTGATTTTTTGTCGCCTTTCGCGTCCTGAAGGTTGGTCAATTTTCGCATGCTGAATTTTCGTCGCTTTTCACATGGTGAATTTTCGTCGCTTTTAGTATGCTGAAATTTCGTCACTTTTCACGTCCTGAAATTTAGTCACTTTTGGCGTGCTGAAGGTTCGTCACTTTTCGTGTGCCGAACTTTTGACGCTTTTGTCCTGAAACTTTGTCGCTTCATGCATCCTGAAATTTTGTCGCTTTTCGCATGTTGAATTTATGTCGCTTTTGGCATTTTGAATTTTTGTCACCTTTTGCGTCCTGACGGTTCCTCATTTTTCGCCAGCTGAATTTTCGGCGCTTGTAGTATGCTGACATTTCATCGCTTTTCGTGTGCTGAATTTTCGTCACTTTTCACGTTATGAAATTTCATCACTTTTTGCATGCTGAATTTTTGTCGCTTTTCACGTCCTGAAGGTTTGTCACTTTTCACGTGCTGAATTATTGTCACTTTTCATGTCATGAAGATTCGTTGCTTTTCACTTGCTGAATTTTCATCGCTTTTCACAGGCTGAATTTTCGTCGCTTTTTGCGTGCTTTCGTTGCCTTTTCATGTCCTGAATTTTCGTTGCCTTTCACGTCCTGAAATTTCGTTGCTTTATGCGTCCTGATGTTTCATCGCTTTTCACGTCCTGAAATTTCATCACTTTATGCATCCTGACATTTCGCCGCTTTTCGCATGCTGAATTTTCGTTGATTTTTGTGAGCTGAAATTTTTGCGCTTTTCGTGTGCTGAAATTCGATCGCTTTTCATGTTCTGAAATTTTGTCGCTTGATGTGTCCTGAATTTTCGTCACTTTTCCCATGCTGAATTTTCGGCGCTTTTCAGGTTCTGAATTTTCATCGCTTTTCGCGTGGTGAATTTTGGTCACGTTTCGCATGCTTAATTTTCAGCGCTTTTCACGTGCTGAATTGTTGTTTCTTTTCATGTCCTGAGGTTCGTCACTTTTCGCCTACTGAATTTTTGTCACTTTTCGCAACCTGACGGTTCGCACTTTGCGTGTGCCGAAATTTTGTTGCTTTTCGTGTCCTGAAATTTTGTCTCTTCATGCATCCTGAACCTTTGTCCGTTCAGGACCAATATACCTCGCTTTTGGGATTTTGAATTTTTGTCGCCTTTCGCGTCCTGAAGGTTGGTCAATTTTCGCATGCTGAATTTTCGTCGCTTTTCACATGGTGAATTTTCGTCGCTTTTAGTATGCTGAAATTTCGTCACTTTTCACGTCCTGAAATTTAGTCACTTTTGGCGTGCTGAAGGTTCGTCACTTTTCGTGTGCCGAACTTTTGACGCTTTTGTCCTGAAACTTTGTCGCTTCATGCATCCTGAAATTTTGTCGCTTTTCGCATGTTGAATTTATGTCGCTTTTGGCATTTTGAATTTTTGTCACCTTTTGCGTCCTGACGGTTCCTCATTTTTCGCCAGCTGAATTTTCGGCGCTTGTAGTATGCTGACATTTCGTCGCTTTTCGTGTGCTGAATTTTCGTCACTTTTCACGTTATGAAATTTCATCACTTTTTGCATGCTGAATTTTTGTCGCTTTTCACGTCCTGAAGGTTTGTCACTTTTCACGTGCTGAATTATTGTCACTTTTCATGTCATGAAGATTCGTTGCTTTTCACTTGCTGAATTTTCATCGCTTTTCACAGGCTGAATTTTCGTCGCTTTTTGCGTGCTTTCGTTGCCTTTTCATGTCCTGAATTTTCGTTGCCTTTCACGTCCTGAAATTTCGTTGCTTTATGCGTCCTGATGTTTCATCGCTTTTCACGTCCTGAAATTTCATCACTTTATGCATCCTGACATTTCGCCGCTTTTCGCATGCTGAATTTTCGTTGATTTTTGTGAGCTGAAATTTTTGCGCTTTTCGTGTGCTGAAATTCGATCGCTTTTCATGTTCTGAAATTTTGTCGCTTGATGTGTCCTGAATTTTCATCACTTTTCGCGTGCTGAATTTTTCTCGCTTTTCACGTCATGAAGGTTTGTCACTTTTCACGTGCTGAAGTGTTGCTGCTTTTCACGTCCTGAAGGTTCATCTCTTTTCACTTGCTGAATTTTCATCGCTTTTCACAGACTGAATTTTCGTCGCTTTTCGCGTGCTGAAATTTCGTCACCTTTCATGTCCTGAAATTTCTTTGCCTTTCACGTCCTGAAATTGCATCGCTTTATGCGTCCTGATGTTTCGCCGCTTTTCGCATGCTGAATTTTCGACGATTTTTGTGTGCTGAAATTTCGGCGCTTTTCGTGTGCTGAAATTTGAACGCTTTTCATGTTCTGAAATGTTGTCGCTTCATGCATCCTGAATCTTTCTCCGGTTTCGCACCTTCAATTTACGTCGCTTTTGGCATTTTGAATTTTCGTTGCCTTTCGCATCCTGAAGGTTCGTCAATTTTCGCGTGCTGTATTTTTGTCGCTTTTCACATGGTGAATTTTCGTCGCTTTTACTATGCAGAAATTTTGTCGCTTTCCACGACATGAAATTTCATCACTATTCGTGTGCTGAACTTTCGTCGCTTTTTGTGCAGAAATTTCGGTGATTTTCGTGTGCTGAAATTTTGTCGCCTTTCACGTCCCGAAATTTCGTCACTTTTTGCGTTCTGAATTTTCGACGCTATTCGCGTCCTGAAATGTTGTCGCTTCATGCATCCTGAAAATTTGTCCGTTTTCGCACCTTCAATTTGTCGCTTTTAGCATTTTGAATTTTAGTCGCCTTTCGCGTCCTGAAGGTTTGTCAATTTTCGCGTGCTGAATTTTTGGCGCTTTTCACATGGTGAATTTTCGTCGCTTTTAGTATGCTGAAATTTCGTCGCTTTACATATCCTGCAATTTCATCACTTTTTATGTGCTGAATTTTCGTCGCTTTTCGAGTGCTGAATTTTCGTCGCTTTTCACTTTCTGAAATTTCATCACTTTTTGTGTGCTGAAATCTTGGCGCTTTTTTGTGTGCTGAAATTTCGTCGCTTTTCACGTTCAGGAATTTCGTCACTTTTCGCGGCTGAATTTACGTCTCTTTTCGCGTCCCGAAGGAACGTCACTTTTCACGTGCTGAATTGTTGTTGCTTTTCATGTCCTGAAGGTTCGTCACTTTTCGCCTGCTGAATTTTCATCGCTTTTCATGACCTGAAGGTCCATCACTTTGCATGTGCTGAAATTTTGTCACTTTTCGTGTCCTGAAATTTTGACGCTTCATGCATCCTGAACTTTTGTCACTTTTCGCATCTTGAATTTACGTCGCTTTTGGTATTTTTAATTTTCGTTGCCTTTCGCGTCCTGAAGGCTCATCAATTTGCGTGTGCTGAATTTTTGTCGCTTTTTGCATCCTGAAGGCTCGTCATTTTTCTTGTGCTGAATTTTCGTCGCTTTTCGGATCCTGAAGGTTCGTCACTTTTAATGTGGCGAAATTTTGTCGCCTTTCGTGTCCTGAAGATTCGTCACTTTTCGCATGCTGAATTTTGTTGCTTTTCGTGTGCTTCATTTTCGTCGCTTTTTGTGTGCTTCATTTTCATCGCTTTTCGCGTGCTAAATTTTCGTTGTTTTTCCCGTTCTGAAATATCGTCACTATTCGCGTGGTTAATTTTCATCGCTTTTCACAGGCTGAATTTTCGTCGCTTTTCACGTCCTGAAATTTCGTCGCTTTATGCGTCCTAATGTTTCATCGCATTTCACGTCCTGAAATTTTGTCGCTTTTCGTGTTCTGAAATTTTCTCGCGTTTTGCATCCTGAATTTACATAGCTTTTGGCATTTCGAATTTTCGTCATATTTTTGCGTCCTGAAGGTTCGTCTCTTTTCGCGAGCTGAATTTTCGTTGCTTTTAGTATGCTGAAATTTCGTCGCTTTTCTCGTCCTGAAATGTCGTCACTTTTCGTGTGCTGAATTTTCGTTGCTTTTCGCGTGCTGAATTTGCATCGCTGTTCACATTCTGAAATGTTGTCACTTTTCACGTGCTGAATTGTTCTCGCTTTTCGTGTCCTGAAGGTTCGGCACTTTTCACTTGCTGAATTTTCATCGCTTTTCACAGGCTGAATTTTCGTCACTTTCCACGTGCTGAAATTTCGTCGCCTTTCTTGTCCTGAAATTTCGATGCCTTTCACATCCAGAAATTTCGTCGCTTTATGCGTCCTGATGTTTCATCGCTTTTCGCATCCTGAAATTTCGTTGCTTTATGCGTCCTGATGTTTCGTCGCTTTTCACATGCTGAATTTTTGTCGATTTTTGTGTGCTAAAAATGTGGTGCTTTTCGTGTGCTGAAATTTCGTCGCTTTACATGTTCTGAAATTTCGTCACTTTATGCATCCTGTAATTTCGTCACTTTTCACATGCTGAATTTTCGTCGCTTTTTGTGTGCTGAAATTTCGGCGCTTTTCGTGTGCTGATATTTTGTCGCATTTCACATCCTTAAATTTAGACACTTTCGGCGTGCTAAATTTTCGTCGCTTTTGGCGTCCTGAAGGATCGTCGCTTTTCACATGCTGAATTGTTGTCGCTTTCCATATCCTGAAGTTTGTCACTTTTCGGCTGCTGAATTTTCTTCACATTTCACGTTCTGAAGGTTCGTCCCTTTTTGCGTGCTGAATTTTTGTCGCTTTGCATGTCCTGAAGGTTCGTCATTTTCCACGTGCTGAATTTTTGTCGCTTTTCATGTCCTGAAGGTTCGTCACCTTTCATGTCCTGAAATTTCGTCGCTTCATGCGTCCTGATGTTTCATCACCTTTCGCATTCTGAAATATCGTCGATTTATGCGTCCTGATGTTTCGTCGCTCTTCGCATGCTGAATTTTCGTCGATTTTTGTGTGCTGAAATTTCGGCGCTTTCCGTGTGCTGAAATTTCGTCGCTTTTCATGTTCTGAAATTTCATCGCTTTATGCATCCTGTAATTTCGTCGCTGTTCGCAAGGTGAATTTTAGTCGCCTTTTGTGTGCTGAAATTTCGGCGCTTTTCGTGTGCTGTTATTTTGTCGCTTTTCATGTCCTGAAATTTAGTCACTTTTGGCATATTGAATTTTCGTCGGTTTTCGCATCCTGGATCGTCGCTTTTCACATCCTGAATTGTCGCTTTTTGTGTCCTGAAGGTTTGTCACTTTTCGCGTGCTGAATTTTCGTCTCTTTTCGCGTCCTGAAAGTTCGTCACCTTTTGTGTGCCGAAACTTTGTCGCTTTTGTGTCCTGAAATTTTGTCGCTTCATGCATCCTGAACTTTTGTTGCTTTTTGCTTCTTGAATTGACGCCGCTTTTGGCATTTTGAATTTTCATTGCCTTTCACGTCCTGAATTTTCGTCGCTTTTCGTGTGCTGAAATGTCGTCACTTTTCACGTTCTGAAAAATCGTCGCTTTTCATGTTCTGAAATTTCATCGCTTTATGCGTCCTGTAATTTCGTCGCTTTTCGCATGCTGAATTTTCGTTGATTTTGTGTGCTGAAATATCGGCGCTTTTCGTGTTCTGATATTTCGCCACTTTTCATGTTCCGAAATGTCATCATTTTACACATGCTGAATGTTCGTCGCTTTTCGCGTGCTAAATTTTCATCGCTTTTCACAGGCTGAATTTTCGTCCCCGTTCATGTCCTGAAATTTCGTCGCCTTTCACGTGCTGAAATTTTGTACACTTTATTTGTCCTGATATTACGTCGCTTTTTGCGTGCTGAATTTTTGTCACTTTTTGAATGCTGAATTTTCGTCGCATTTCGCGTGCTAAATTTTCGTCACTTGTTTGCGTTCTGAAATTTCATCACATTTCGCGTGCGGAATTTCCGTAGCTTTTTGCGTCCTGAAGGTTTGTCGCTTTTCCCGTGCTGAATTTTCATCACTTTACGCCTGCTGAATTGTCGTTGTTTTTAATGTCCTGAAGGTTCCTCTCTTTTCGTGTGCTGAATTTTCGTCGCTTTTCGCATGCTGAAATTTCGCCGCTTTTCACATTCTGAAATTTTGCCGCTTTTAACGTTCTGAAATTTCGTCACTTTATGCGTCCTTATGTTTCGTCGCTTTTTGCATGCTGAATTTTCGTCGCGTTTTGTGTGCTGAAATTTCGATGCTTTTCGTGTGCTGACATTTCGTTGCTTTTCATGTTCAGAAATTTCGTCTCTTTATGCTTCCTGTAAGTTCGTCGCTTTTTGCATGCTGAATTTTCGTCGCATTTTGTGTGCAGAATTTTCGTCGCTTTTAGTATGGTGAAATTCCTTCGCTTTTCACGTCCTGAAATTTCGTCAATTTTCAGGTGCTTAATTTTCGTCGTTTTTCGCGTGCTGAAATTTCAGCGCTTTTCGTTTGCTGATATTTTGACGCTTTTCACGTTGTGAGATGTGTTTCAGTGCCCACAATCACAATGCCAGAGACAAAGTCGTGGAAACAGGAAATTCTTTTATTTGCGAGTCTGCAGAGTCGGGTGCCTCTCCAAACCGAGACACACCGGTCAAGAAATTAAAGCCCTTTTATACATACAATTCTGCTCACTTGGCCTCCCCTTCTGTCTCCTTCCAATCGGAGCACTGAGGTGCACAATTTTCCCGCACCACCCCAGCACCTCCCAGATCATACATCGCATGTTCGTGGTAATTAGTAATTTTTCGATTAGGGGTGTATAAGTAATATTAATTTACTTCATTAAGCACGCGCACTAACTATTCCCCTGACCTAGTTTCTTGTGTTTACAGTTGCATCCGTTATCTCTTTCTGCCTTTGTGCAATATTAATAGTGGTGCTCAAGGACGGTGGCGGTTTAACCATTCAGTCCCTCATAATGAATGGTGCCGGTTTAATCAATCTGTCCCTCACAATCCACCCTTTTTCTTTTACTTAGATAGATAAATAGACATTTATTGTCACATACACCAATTGGTGCAGTGAAATTTGACTTGCCATGCAGCACACAAATAAAGATAACATCAAAGAATTTAACAACATAAAAACACCCCCCCACAATGGTTCCCACTGTGGGGGAAGGCAGCAAAGTCCAGTCCCATCCCCAGTTCACCCATAGTCGGGGCCTATTGAGGCCTCTGCAGTCGCCGATACGGCAGCCCGATGCCTCAGGCCCTCTCGCCGGATGATGAAGCTCCGGCGTCGGGTGAACACTCTCAGCGGCCCGGAGTGTCTGGAGCGGCCGCCTCCTCCCAATAGACCGCGGCTCCCGAAGTCCACGAGCCGCGCTGGTCGATGCTCCGACTCTGGCGACCTCGTCATGAGATCCCAGGCTCCGCGGTGTTCCAAGCTCAGCGCCGCCCGCGGCTGGAAGCTCCGCAGACCGCAGACCGCAGCTTCGCGATGTTGGTGCCGGCGGTCACAGCACTCCGGAGCTTACTGCACGGCGACCCGGGTTAGGCATCGCCCGCTCAGCGATGGCACTTCAGCGCTGTGCCGCCGCCGAAGCTGAAGTCCTGGCCGGTCCCGGCAGGAAAACGCCGCTCCAGTCTGCCCGTAGGCCGCGAGGAAGGGGCGAAGATACGGCTCGGAGAAAAGCCGCAACTCCGACCAGGTAGGTGTAAAGCATCTATAACGAGGCATCGTTACTTTACTATCTTTACTATGTTAAAGGCACATGCATATATCATCTACAGTAGGTACTGAGAAAATAGTTTCCCCCTAACCCAACCCCCCCACCCCCCACATAAAAAGACTAAAGACCTCCAAAACAAACACTTTCAACTAACTAAAAATAAAAAAGGGTGAAAAACTAACAGCTGCTGGCAGGGCAGCCATACTCGACTGCGCCATCTCTTCATTAAACCCCAATTTTAAACCCCTTCTGTTCCAATTGAAGTAACATTCTCCTAATTTCCTCTTCCTGTGGATCCCGAACCTTCCCTGGTCTCATTATGATTCTTTTCTGTACTTCCCCTCTTGTTCCCATAGGCATCACTACAGCCTGCATCTGACATGCTCCTGGTTATAAGCTCCCTAAAACAAGGTATACACCAGGGAATAAAGATCAGCCCAGCCATTGCACATAGGACCACGAGTCCCACCGTTCTCCACCATGATCCTCCCAGGAGGGAATCCCACCATCCAGTACCCATAATCGAATTCCACGTTTGTACGGGAACATGTGCCAATTTCCGGATTCCTTCTGATATGTCCATTACTGGCTGTCCACTCTCTTCAATATTCAGGCAACAATTAGAGAGGTTGAATTTTCCACATACCCCTCCTTCTTCGGCTAGGATGTAATCCAGGGTCAACCGATTTTGGTACATTGCTGTTCTCATCTGTGTTTCCTGCTTTGCCAGCATCTCGAGTGCTGCAGCCGTTTGATTAGTGATTACCTCCAATACAGCCTGTAATCGTATTATTCGGTTCAGCATGTACACCGGATTGCGATATCGCCAGCAACCATCCTGTGCCCATGTGGCTGGCCCATAATATGAGATGATTCGGGCGGGAGGCCACTCATTATTCTCCCAGGTTCCTATCTCCAGCTCTCTTTTTGTCCTTTGTAGGTCATCAAACACCGGCGTTCCCAACATTCGCCCTCCGTCAGCTTGCAATAAAAATAATTCTGGCTGTACCAAACCAATAAAACACGTTCCATTCCATTTTCCCGGAAGTACTGAATAGGCCTTATGTCCACAGATCCAGAGTAATCCCTCTGGAGAGGGTACACTAACCGTGTTACTTTCCCAGAGGTCCCGTAGGACTGGTACCCCTTGATATGGGTTGTTTCCGGTGCAGTTCCAGATTCGGCTTTCGTTGTCTGTCTTGCCTTGGGCTGGGGTGATGATTGTGCAGTTTCCCCCGTTTTCTCCGGCCAGATACCATTTAGGTTCCTCAGGCCACCAAGTCCGTGTCTGGTTCTCCCACAGGGTTAAGATGCGTTGACAAGGACTGATGCCGACCTCCTTCTTCCCCGGAGTCCTTGGTCGAGCTATACATTCCGTCCCTACTGGGGTGTCAGCTAAGAGCCACTCCTGTAGTCCTCGATCTTTTCCCTCTGTGATGTTCCACCCCAGTAGGTCCCATATTTCGACAATTTGTCCCCTCCAAGGTCATCGGGAACTCATTAGGGGCCCGCCACAAACCCAGCAGTTCTTAACATCCAAAGTCTGAGCAATTCGGGTAGCCAGGTCCACGAAGAGATTCTTTCCCACCTCAGGAATCTCTATCTGCTTCTGTATTTCTTCATGGAAGGATTCATATATTCTAGGTTTCTTAGTTGGGGCTGGTCTAGTTACCTTCTTGGAGCATTTTTATTAATACCTCTCTTTCTTTGTCCAAAGATTCCTTCACCAATGTGGAATCCAACCCCCATTGCCCTGCTTTCCGTACACAAAGTCATCTCACTCCCCTGGGACAGGTGACATACATCCTCATTCCTGTGTACCCCAAATTCTGCATTGTAGTATTCTACCCCCCCCTCCATACAACTGATTCTAGTTCTCTGATCATAACGGGCACCGTTCACATGAGAGTGAAAGATGAAGGACCTTCTGATTTGTGCGCCATACCTGATGGGGTGGTAACATTTATCACAGTCGTTTATACATTTACTTACAGTGACCATCATTATCAGTACGCATGCCAAACCCTGAATTTCGCTCTTTCAGTTCAATCGCTCTTTCTCAAAGATCAGGGTCAGCGGTTTCTTCCCTTGTCTTACTGTCCAGTCCTCCTCAGCCGGAGGTGGGGATCGACCGGTCCTTTTATTCGCGCTGCTTGTGTCCACCCTTTTTCTTTTGACCGCACTGTTGTTTCCGTGGTCAATAATACCAAATATGGACAAGTCCAACGGGGTTGCAGCTTTTCTTCCTTCCACGATTTTACAAGAACCCAGTCTCCCGCTTTCATAGAATGGATTGGAAAGTCGAGAGGGGGACTCTGTGCCAGCAGCCCCTTAGCTTTTAATTCTGTAAGAGAACGAGATACTGCCAGTAAATAGTTCCTCAAAAATACGTCACTTCCCTCTATGGTTGGTATTCCTTCTATCTTTCCCAAATAAGATAACCCAAACAGCATTTCGTAGGGGGATACTGCTATATCCTTCCGTGGGGCGGTTCGAATTCTAAGCAAGGCTATTGGTAAGCACTTGGTCCATGGCAATCTGGTTTTCTCCATCAATTTGGTAATTTGTGTCTTCAGTGTGGCATTCAACCTTTCCACCGTTCCCGAGCTCTGTGGATGCCAGGGAGTATGCAACTTCCATTTTATCCCAAGGGCATCACAGATGAGCAAATGGACCTTTGAGGCGAAATGGGTTCCTCGATCCGAATCGAGGGATACGATAATTCCATAACGTAAGATTATTTGTTCCAATATAATTTTGGCTACTGCCTGGGAGGTGGCATTTACTGTCGGGAACGCTTCCACCGAACGGGTAAAGTGATCCACCACCACTAGGAGGTATTTCCATCTCTGTATCCTGGGGAGTTCGGTAAAATCTCCCTGTATTCTCTGGAATGGCCTGATGGCTAACTGCCGCCCTCCTCCAGGCACCGCCATCATTACTTTCTTATTTACTTTTTTGACAAATCACACAGCCTGAGACTACTTGTTTAGCCAGATTGTATATCCCTCTACAAGCATACGTTCGCAAGAGAGTGTCACATAGTGCCTGAGCCCCACAGTGTGACTGGGAATGTAATCTTCCCAATAATTCTCTGATAACCTCCTTATTTAGCAGTTGCTTCCCATCCGGTGTCCACCATTGCCCATCTTCTGTCCTTTTTGCTCCCACTTCGTCCATCCTATCTACCTCGAATTGGGAGAATACGGGTATCTTTTCTATCCTTTCCATGATAGGCAGTAAAGACATCAGCTTTACCGTCCCCTGTAACGCTACCTGTTTTGCCATCGCATCTGCGGCTGTTTCCCCTGACCTCAGGGGAATTTCCTTTCTGGTGTCCTGCCACATGTACTACTGCTATCTGCTCTGGCTTGGTTAATGCCTCCAAGGTTTTCTCAATCAATTGTTCATGCGCTAACTCTTTCCATCTTGCCGTTATCATTCCCTTTTCCTTCCAACATTTTCCAAAGGTATGCACCACTCCGAAGGCATATTTCGAATCAGTATATATGGTGCCTTCCTTGCTCTCAAGTAACTCTAATGCCAGCATCAGGGCATAGAGCTCACAAGACTGAGCTGACCAGCTCCCAGGTAATCGTCCGGATTCTATGTCACTTAACGTGTCTCCGTCAACTATGGCGTATCCACTGTGTCTTTTCCCATCTATACACGGGGACGACCCATCTATGAACCATCGGCTTCCCTCGGCCAAAGCCCATTCCTCCAGATGTTCCCTGCTCTTAGTCTGTAATTATATTATCTCACTGCAGTCATGCTCTGGGTCTCCTGTCTCCCCTTCTTTTTCCTCTGATGGTTATAGGAACTGAGAGGGGTTTAAGTTATTGTCCGTAATTATGGTCAAATCATCCTTTTCCATTAGGATTACTTCATATTTCAATATCCTTGAGTCTGTCAACCAACTACTAGATTTCTGCGTCAATATTGTTCTTACTGTGTGTGGGGTGGAGACTACCAAGGCTCCCCAAAGGTCAACTTTCTGCTTTCTTCTACTAGGACGGCTGTGGCCGCCACTGCCTGTATGCAGATAGGCCATCCCCGTGACACTGGGTCCAATATCTTTGATTAAAATGCCACAGTTTGCCTGTTTCCTCCTCTCATCTGAGTCAATGCCCCCAGGGCGATCCCATTTTCCGCATTTACAAACAAATGGAAGGGCTGGTCAATTGAAGGCAAGGCCAAGACAGGGCCAGTTATCAAGCCATTTTTCAGCTGTTGCAAATCCTGTTGCTCGTTTAGGTCCCATTCTACCTTATCCTTCTCATCTCCGAGCTTGTTATACAAAAACCGGACTTGTCTGGCGTAATCATCGATCCAAAGTCTTCAGCACCCAATTAATACCAGGAATTTTCTGATTTCCCTTTTATTCCGGGGCATCGGCAAGCCTGTGATTCCTGCAATCCTTTCAGGATTTATCCTTCGTTTCCCCTCACTGATCAGATGGCCCAGGTACTTTACCTCTTGGTCCACAAACTGGACTTTGTTCCTTGATACCCTCAGTCCCTTTTGTAAAGACTGTCCAAACACATGGTGTCTTCACTCTAGTTTATTGCATACATGGTATTCGTATACACACATATTGCCCTAGCTGTTCGTGGTCCGTTACCGGAGCTAGAGAGCGAGCTAGGGGTGGGAAGGTTACATTTATACTGAAGCTAATGGGGAGTGGTTAGTAGAAGTGAGGTCACCATGTTAAAGGAACATGCACGGCTCTACATCCTTCCCCTTGAAAAGGGAAACATAGCAATGATGACAGTGAGACCACGACTCATACGCTAGGCACAAACCCGCGCGTACATCGTCAGGAAAAACTTAAAACATTCAAGCAAACTCCCCGTAACGTTCAGGCGGCTTGACCAGACGCCCGGAGCGGGTATGCAGCCCGCCTCCCTCCCCCTCCGAAGGTAGAGTGGGCAACGGGGCAGGAGCGACGATAGGTGAACCGAAAGGGGAGTGAGCAGGAGGGGGAGAACGAGGAGACCGGGGAGGAGACAAGGGCACCGCAACGGGCACGCGAGCGGGAGATGGCTGATGGGGGGGGGGCCAGGAGGAGCAGCGGGAGAACGGGGCGCCAAGGGTCGCGAGGGCAGAGGAGCGGGAGGCAACGAGGCGGCAACCGAGACCGAAACTTGATGCATCGCAGGTAATGACGATAGGGCGCTTTAAGTCGAAGAACTTCAGAGTGGGGGTGCGAACCAGCCGGGATTTCAAGTCATCGAAGGCTGCCTGATGCAGCGGGTACGAAACCCAGGCAGTGTCCATCTTGGTCAGTTCCCTCAGGGGCGCACTCAGCTCGCTGAGGTCGGGAATAAATTTCCCCAGATAGTTCATCATGCCCAAGAAGCGTTGCAGGCTTGGCACGTTGACCGGAGCTGGCATCTCTAAGACCGCAGCTGTCTTCTGTGGGTCTGGTTTCAGACCCTCAGCCGTAAAAACGTGGCCCACGTAGGTGACCTCCGGGACGCGGAAACGGCACTTCTTGGGGTTCAGTTTGAGGTTGACTTCCCGAGCCCGATCCAGGACCAGACGGAGGTGGAGGTCGTGCTCAGCGACGTCCCTCCCGTACACCAAGATGTCATCAACGATGATAGCACACGGCAGACCTGCAAATAGCTGTTCCATGGTGCGCTGGAAAACTTCGCTGGCAGAATTGATCCCGAAAGGCATGCGGAGGAAACGGAACCTGCCGAAAGGTGTACCAAACGTGGTCAGTAAAGATGAACGTTCATCCAGCGGAATCTGCCAGAAAGAGTTCTTGGCATCGAGGACAGAGAATACAGTGGCCGGGCCAACCTTTGCAGCGACATCCTCCACCGTTCGCATGGGGTAGTGCGGGCGCTTGATGGCAAGGTTTAGGTCCTTGGGGTTGATACAGATCCGAATCTCACTCTTGTCCTTCTTAGCAGCAACGACCATGGTGGAGACCCACCGGGTGGCATCGCTCACTTCCTTGATGATGCCCATGGCCACCATCTGGCGCAGAGTGGACTCCACCTTGTCCTTCATAGCAAAGGAGACGCGGTGAGGAGGGCGGACTACCGGATGGACCTCCGGGTCCACCTCGATTTCGTACTTGCAGGGTAGTTTTCCCAATACTTCGTCAAAACGGTCGGGGTACTCGCACATGGGATCCATGGGTGTCTGCACCGGGTGGATGTCGTGGTGGAAGGACACCAAACCGAGGTCCTGGCACGCACGGGCGCCCAACTGAGTAACATTCTCAGATTCCAGCAGGAGGAAAGAGAGGGGCCGAGAGGCCTTCAGAACTGAGCAGATAAGGGTGGCCTTGCCGACTGGGAATAGCATGCTCCCCCCATATGCACGGACGCGGGAGTGATCAGCGGTAATGTTCTCACCAGCTCTTATCTGTTGAAAAAGACTTAACGACATAATATTCGTAAACGCCCCCGTATCTACCTTAGCAGAGAAGGTCATCCCATTCACAGTAACTCGAACTGATGGATCAGCTATCAAAGCATGTGCACCCTGGACTGAAAAAACAAGCGATTCATCATGGGAGGAGCTGTTACCAGAATCAGGGAGTTCGACTGGAAGGTATTCGGAGTCATAAACACTGTCAGTAGCAGTCAGGTTGTGTAGACTCTTTCTCGGAGCAGGGACAGGCTGGCCCCTGGAACGGCACGCTGCGGAGAAGTGATTAATCTTCTTACACAAATTACAAGTCTTACCCAGAGCCGGGCAAACATCAAATTGATGATTGACAAAGTTGCAGTTTGGGCATCGGCGAGGGTTGACCCTTGCAGGCGCAGGGGTGCTACGCTGGCGTGGCGGGCCATCGCGCCGCGGGCGTCCAGCAGCACCGGCATAGTTAATGTCCTCAGCTTCAGGGGGAGATACGGCGTCGACAGCAGCAGACATGCGAGAGGCATGCAAAGCGTCGTTTAAAGTGAGGTCCGGCTTTCTCAGAAGCTCAGCCCGTAGCTTCACGTCCTGTAGACCGTGAACTAGGACATCTCTGATCAACTGATCGGGGGTCAACGTCTCCAGGTGGCAACGCCGGGCCAGGTGACGCAGCGATGCCACGAAGGTATCGATGTGCTCCCCGGGTTTCTGGCGCCTGCTGAAAAACTTGAACCGCTCTAGAATGGAGTTGGTGGGAATGTCACACAGCGCGGCAAATTTATTGATGAGACACACGGGGTCCTCTGCATTCTCACCATCGGCGTACTCAAAAGATTCAGAACGTTCCATGGCCTCCGGGCCAGCCAGGATGAGGAGCAGATGTGCTGTAATCGCAGGGGTAATATTAGGATGAGCGATGGCGACATAGTACTGGAAGTCGCGCCAGAAAATAGTCCACCGGTGGACGATGTCCGAGTCAAACACCAGAACGTCAGGCTTTCGACACGAGGTGGCCATAGTACATAAATAGTTGGAAAGGAAAATAAACACTTGGAGAAAAGAAAACAAACCCGATGAACAGGAGACGCAGGGTTAACTTCTTGACACCATATAAAGACTGTCCAAACACATGGTGTCTTCACTCTAGTTTATTGCATACATGGTAGTCGTATACACACATATTGCCCTAGCTGTTCGTGGTCCGTTACCGGAGCTAGAGAACGAGCTAGGGGTGGGAAGGTTACATTTATACTGAAGCTAATGGGGAGTGGTTAGTAGAAGTGAGGTCACCATGTTAAAGGAACATGCACGGCTCTACACCTTTTCTCCCAGAAAATTTAGTAGGGTTATAGTGGCATCTCGTACCTCCTCCTCTCCTTCTCCAGAGATCAGGAAGTCGTCCACATACTGCAAGAGCTGGATCTGGGGGGGACCTGGGTATTCCTCTAGCACCTGTTCCAAGATTTGACCGAACAGATTTGGAGATTCAGTAAATCCCTGAGGAAGCACTTTCCAGCGGTACTGTTGCCTTATCCTAGTCTGGGGTTTCCCATTCAAAGGCGAACAAGTCGCGACTTTCCTCAGCCAAGGGACAACTCCAGAATGCGTCTTTCAGATCTACCACACTAAACCACTTATGACTGGGAGGTATACGTCCCATGATCGTGTATGGGTTGGGGACCACCGGATGTCTAGCCCGGACCACCTTATTTAGTTCTCGGAGGTCCTGCACAAGCCGGAATGTTCCGTCTGTCTTCCGTACGGGTATGATCGGGGTATTATAGGGGGACATGCAACTTTCCAATACTCCTTCCTTCAACAGATTTTCGATGATAGGTTGAAGCCCTTTTCGGCCCTCAGTGGAGATGGGGTATTGCCTAACCCGCACTGCTTCATACCCTTCCCGGAGTGCTTTCCTGAGGGTTGGTATTTGCAATCCTCCTCTATTCCATTCCTTGGCCCAGACCTGATCATTGATCCTTTGTTCGTCTTCTTCTTTCAGTTTATA
This sequence comes from Malacoraja senta, assembly GCA_038087875.1. Classification (NCBI taxonomy): domain Eukaryota; kingdom Metazoa; phylum Chordata; class Chondrichthyes; order Rajiformes; family Rajidae; genus Malacoraja; species Malacoraja senta. The sequence goes on along the minus strand of JAXLNO010000051.1, from coordinate 423,270 downwards.
TAGTTGGACTACTACCCGCCCTTCCACAGGCGCAGTTCCTATTCCCAGCTGGATCTGCAGATCCCGTCCCATTAAGTTTATTCTGGCCTGGGGAGCTAGAATCAAATATTCCATCGCTTCCCTATTCTCATATTTAACTTTTACTCCTTCTATTTCCGGGGCCGTCATTGTTTTCCCCCATACCCCAGAAATCTTCACCTGCCCTTCCGCAATTGCCATCGCTTGAGGTATTTTGGTTACACTAGATCTCTCGGCTCCTGCGTCCACCATGAACACTGTGTCTTCTCCTTGGGGTCCAATTTTTAAATTTACCAGGGGTTCCCGTTTGTGTCCTATTAACCCCAAGGAGGAGAACCCCTGACCTCCCTATTCCTCTTCCATCAGGGCATACGACTGAACTTCTCTCCACAATCTAGGACATTCCCTTTTGAAGTGTCCTTCCTCATTGCAGTGATAACACCTGGAAGGTCCTGTTCTCCATGCTCGATCGCGACCCATGTCTCTTCCCTCGTCTCCCATTCTGCCCCTTCCCCTTCCCATTCCTTGATAGGTCTCTTTTCGTCTCTCACATTCTCTTCCTGCCCAACCACTTGCTTTACCGCCTGCATCATTATTTTGGCTTTTCCCTTCTGTTTTTCCTCGTCCTGCCGCAATACACTTTCTGTGCCTATGTCAATATTTGGTTCAATGGCCTCTCATTCCAATCCTCTATTTTCTCTAATTTCTTTCGGACATCGGGCCAGGATTTAGTCATGAAATTCGCCCTTAGGAGTTGTTGCCCACCATCGGAGTCCGGGTCAATCCCTAGCTCGCTCAACATTTTGTCCCTTAGGCACTGCCTCCCTTATTCCTTTTATTATTATTGCTCGGAGGTCTCTCATGTTTTTTCGGCCCTCTTCAGTTTATTTGTCCCAATTGGGCATGGCAATCGGGTACTTCACACCCCCCCCTACAGCAGCTCCTGCCCCCTCTCCCTGCTGTCGCTCCCAGATTTTAATTCCGGCCTGTCTGATCATAGAAACATAGAAACATAGAAAGTAGGTGCGAGAGTAGACCACCAGGCCCATCGAGCCCGCACCGCCATTCGCTCATGGCTGAACACTAAACAGACACCCTTACCCACAAACAGTAGACACAAGACACAGAACACAAGACACTACCCTCCCCTTTATATCGCTATCACCCCTCTCCACCCCAAGAACCGCGTGATCTCCTGGGGGAGGCAAAAAACCGGATAAAAACCCAGGTCCAATTCGGGAAAAAAATCCGGGAAATTCCTCTCCGACCCCAATCCAGGCGATCGACACTTGTCCAGGAGATCACTCAGGTCTTACTATACTAACCATACCTAGGTCCATATCCCTGCCCTCTCCCCGTAGCCCCTTATCCCCTTGGCAGCTAAAAAAACATCTATTTTAGACTTAAATATATTTAATGTTTCTGCTTCCACTGCTCCCTGGGGCAGTGAATTCCATAAATTAACCACCCTCTGGGTGAAGAAGTTCTTCCTCATCTCAGTTTTAAAAGAGCCCCCTCTTATTCTACAACTATGTCCCCTAGTTCTAGTTTCCCCGATCATTGGGAACATCCTCGGTGCATCCACCCGATCAAGGCCCCTCACGATCTTATATGTTTCAATGAGATCGCCTCTCATTCTTCTAAACTCTAAAGAGTAGAGTTCCAGCCTACTTAACCTTTCCTCATATGTCAATCCCCTCATTGCAGGAATTAATCTTGTAAACCTTCGCTGCACTGCCTCCAGGGCCAGTACATCCTTTCTTAAGTATGGACCCCAGAACTGTACACAGTATTCCAAATGTGGTCTCACTAATACTGTGTACAGCTGCAGCAAGACCTCCGTGTTTTTATACTCAATCCCCCTAGCAATAAAGGCCAAAACTCCATTGGCCTTCCTGATTGCTTGCTGCACCTGCATACTAACTTTTAGTGATTCATGTACTACTACCCCTAGATCCCTTTGCGTTGCATTACAACGCAGCTCCACCTCATTTAGAAAATAACTTGCCCTATCATTTTTTTCCCCAAAGTGAATGACTTCACATTTATTAGCATTAAATTTCATCTGCCAAGTTGTTGTCCACTCACCTAGCTTATCTATATCCAAACACATCTGTCTTTCCTCGGAGGAGAAAAGATTTCCCATAATGGACATCAGACCGTCCAAGGTATATGTGTTTGGGCCCGAGAACTGGTCAAGTTGTTCCGCCAACCCCAGGGGATCTTCCAGCAGATTTTTCATCTCCTTTTTAAAGTTCATGACCTCTGTACTAGTTAAGGGAACATTTACAAATCCTAATCTCCCGTCTGCCCCACCCATGGGGACCACCCTTAAGGGAAATGCAGTTGTAGTGTCGGGTTCCGGCGCCGTACTCATGACATTAACCCGGGCTGTAAGTTGTCTAGTTTTGCTACGGGTTGCTAGAGGCTCCGCTGTCCCCCTTGCGCGACCATCTCCAGCTGCCCCCTGTCCTTCTGCTCTCTGTACTCCTACAGCTTGTGCCGCAGGTTGGGGCGGCGGTCCGGGTAGGTTATCGGGAGGCTGTGGGACGTATGGTGGTGGCCAGTGTACCAAAGGGTCCCATTGAGGAGCTTCGGGTTCTGGTTTACCTGACACCTTTTGTAAACGGACCTGGGGAACCCAACAACCCGCATAATCACTTTCCTTCAGACTGGGTGAACATTTTGAATTCACAAATTCTTTGAGTGTCTGTCGCACCCAATCTTCATCAGAGCCCAGTCTCGGCCACCAGACTGAACTCCCTCTTATCGGTTCTTTTGGCCACTCAAAATAACTAAACTTAATCATAGTCTCCTTATTCTTACCTCCGGTGTTTCCTTCTCCCCAAGATTGCAACATTCGCAACAACGGAATATCGGGCGGAATGTTAGGACCCTCTTCCTCCGGTCCCTTTTTCTTAACCTCTCCGAGGTCATTATTCTTAACACATTGGTTACCCATCCTCCCTGTCCGACCTTACCCGTACGACAGAACCCAATCGCCCGAGTAATACTAGATAGTCAGTTTTCTTACCCGGGTCCTGTGCACAGGAATTGCTCGATCGATCCCTTCCTTACTCAGGATTCCCTCTTGTTTCCAGAGTCTCTTGTCCGGATATCACTCGCTCAAACCGCTGACGGCAAGCAAGGATTTCAGAGACTGCTGAAATCAGCAGGGTGCACCTTCTCTTCCTTCCGTAGCCCCGCCGAGCGGCCGAAGTGACGATCCCGGACGAGCCCCCAAGCTTGTGAGATGTGTTTCAGTGCCCACAATCACGATGCCAGGGACAAAGTCGTGGAAACAAGAAATGCTTTTATTTGCGTGTCTGCAGAGTCGGGTGCCTCTCCAAACCGAGACACACCGATTCAAGAAATTAAAACCCCTTTATACACACAATTCTGCTGAGTTGGCCTCCCCTTCAGGCTCCTTCCAATCGGATCACTGAGGTGCACAATCTTCCCGCACCACCCGCAGCACCCCCCAGATCATACATCGCATGTTCATGGTAAATAGCAATTTTTCGATCAGGGGTGTATAAGTAATATTCATTTCCTTCATTAAGCACGCGCACTAACTATTCCCCTGACCCAGTTTCTTGTGTTTACAGTTGCATCCGTTATCTCTTTCTGCCTTGGTACAATGTTATCACGGGTGCTCAAGGACGGTGGCGGTTTAATCATTCAGTCCCTCACAATGAATGGTGCCGGTTTAATCATTCTGTCCCTCACAACGTCCTGAAATTTAGTCACTTTGGCGTACTGAATTTTCGTCGTTTTCGCGTCCTGAAGTTTTGTCGCTTTATGCGTCCTGATGTTTCGTCACTCTTCTCATGCTGAAATTTCGTCGCTTTTCATGTTCTGAAATTTCATCGCTTTATGCGTCCTGTAATTTCGTCGCTATTCGCATGCTGAATTTTCGTTGCTTTTTGTGTGCTGAAATTTCGGCGCTTATTGTGTGCTGTTACTTTGTCGCTTTGCACGTCCTGAAGTTTAGTCCTTTTGGCGTGTTGAATTTTCATCGCTTTTCGCATCCTGAAGGATCGTCGCTTTTCACATCCTGAATTGTTATCGCTTTTTGTGTCCTGAAGTTTCGTCAATTTTCGCGTGCTGAATTTTCGTCGCTTTTCATGTCTTGAAAGTTTTGTGCCGAAATTTTGTCGCTTTTGTGTCCTGAAATTTTGTCGCATCATGCATCCTGAACATTGGTTGCTTTTCGCTTCTTGAATTTATGTCGCTTTTGGCATTTTGAATTTTCGTCGCCTTTCGCGTCCTGAATTTTCGTCACTTTTTGCACGCTGAATTTTCTTCGCTTTTTGCGTCCTGATGTACCGTCGCTTTTTACATGTTGAATTGTTGTCACTTTTCATGTCCTGAAGGTATGTCACTTCGGCTGCTGAACTTTCGTCGCTTTTCACGTCCTGAACGTTCGTCACTTTTCGCGAGCTGAATTTTCGTCGCTCTTAGTATGCTGAAATTTCATCGCTTTTCACGTCCTGAAATTTCGTCACTTTTCATGTGCTGAGTTTTCGTCGCTTTTTGCGTGCTGAATTTTCTTCGCTTTTCACGTTCTGAAATATCGTCCCTTTTTGCGTGCTGAAATTTTGTCGTTTTTCACATCCTGAAGGTTCGTCACTTTCCACGTGCATAATTGTTGGCACTTTTCGTGTCCTGAAGATTCGTCGCCTTTCATGTCCTAAAATTCCATCGCTTCATGCGTCTTGATGTTTCATCGCTTTTCGCATCCTGAAATTCCGTCGATTTTTGTGTGCTGAAATTTCGTCGCTTTTCACGTTCTGAAAAATCGTCGCTTTTCATGTTCTGAAATTTGATCGCTTTATGCATCCTGTAATTTCGTTGCTTTTCGCATGCTGAATTTTCGTCGATTTTGTGTGCTGAAATTTCGGTGCTTTTCGTGTTCTGATATTTCGTCGCTTTACACGTTCAGAAATGTAGTCATTTTACACATGCTGAATGTTCGTCGCTTTTCTTGTGCTGAATTTTCATCACTTTTCACAGGCTGAAATTTCGTCGCCTTTTTGCATGCTGAATTTTCGTCGCTTTTTGCGTGCTACATTTTTATTGCTTTTCACGTCTTGAAGGTTCGTCGCTTTCCGCATGCTGAATTTTTCTGGCTTTTCGCGTGCTGAAATTTCGTCTCCTTTCATGTCCTGAAATTTCGTTGCATTTCACGTCCTGAAATTTCATACACTTTATTTGTCCTGATATTATGTCGCATTTCGCATGCAGAATTTTTGTCACTTTTTGAATGCTGAATTTTCATCGCTTTTTGCATGCTTCAACTTCATCGCATTTCGCGTCTTGAAGGTTCGTCGCTTTTCACATGCTCAATTTTCGCCGCTTTTCGCGTGTTAAATTTCCGTCAATTTTTATGTTCTGAAAATTGATCACATTTCATGTGCGGAATTTCCGTAGCTTTTTGCGTCCTGAAGGTTTGTCGATCGTCATGAGCTGAATTTTCATCACTGCTTGCTGAATTGTCATTGGTTTTAATGTCCTGAAGGTTCCTCTCTTTTCGCGTGCGGAATTTTCGTCCCTTTTTGCATGCTTAAATTACGCAGCTTTTCACATTCTGAAATTTCGCCGCTTTTTACGTTCTGAAATTTCGTCGCTTTATGCGTCCTTATGTTTCATGGCTTTTTGCATGCTGAATTTTCGTCGCTTTTTGTGTGCTGAAATTTCGGCGCTTTTCATGTTCTGAAATTTCGTTGCTTTTTGCTTCCTGTAAGTTCGTCGCTTTTTGCATGCTGAATTTTCGTCGCTTCTTGTGTGCTGAAATTCCCCCGCTTTTCGTGTCCTGAAATGTTGTCACTTTTCAGGTGCTGAATTTTCGTTGCTTTTCACGTGCTGAAATTTTGGCGCTTTTCGTGTGCTGATATTTTGTCTCTTTTCACGTTCTGAAATTTAGTCACTTTTTGTGTGCAGAATTTTCGTCGCATTTCGCGTCCTGAAGGTTCGTCACTTTTTGTGAGCTGAATTTTCGCCGCTTTTAGTATGCTGAAATTCATTGCTTTTCATGTGCTGAAATTTCGTCACTTTTCGTGTGCTGAGTTTTCGTCGCTTTTCGCGTGCTGAATTTTCTTCGCTTTTCACGTTCTGAAATTTCGTCCCTTTTTGCGTGCTTAATTTTTGTCGCTTTTCACGTCCTGGATTGTCATTTTCCACGAGCTTAATTGTTGTCGCTTTTATTGTCCTGAAGGTTCGTCGCCTTTCATGTCCTGAAATTTAATTGCTTCATGCGTCCTGATGTTTCATCGCTTTTCGCATGATGAATTTTCGTCGATTTTCATGTGCTGATATTTCGTCGCTTTTTACGTCCTGAAATTTCCTCACTTTAGGTGTGCTGCATTTTCGTCGCTTTTCGCAAGGTGAATTTTCATCGCTTTGAGTATGCTTAAATTTCGTCGTTTTTCACGTCCTGAAATGTCACATTTCGGGTGCTGAATTTTCGTCGCTTTTCGCGTGCTGAAATTTTGGCGTTTTTCATGTGCTGATATTTTGTCGCTTTTCACGTCCTGAAATTGAGTCACTTTTTGTGTGCTGAATTTTCGTCGCTTTTCACGTCCTGATGGATTGCCGCTTTTCACATTCTGAATTGTTGTCGCTTTTCATGTCCTGAAGGTTCGTCACTTTTCAGCTGCTGAATTTTCGTCACTTTTCTCGTCCTGAAAGTTTGTCACTTTCCACATGCTGAATTGTTGTCACTTTTCGTGTCCTGAAGGTTCGTCGCCTTTCATGTCCTAAAATTTCGTCGCTTCATGCGTCCTGATGCATCATCACTTTTTGCATCCTGATATTTCGTCGCTTTATGCATCCTGATGTATCGCCGCTCTTCACATGCTGAATTTTCGTCGATTTTGTGTGCTGAAATTTCGGCGCTTTCGTGTACTGATGTTTGGTCGCATTTCAAATCCCGAAATTTCATCATTTTACACGTGCTGAATGTTCATCGCTTTTCTCATGCTGAATTTTTATTGCTTTTCACAGGCTGAAATTTCGTTGCCTTTCATGTCCTGAAATTTCGTTGCCTTGCATGCTGAATTTTCGTCACTTTTTGCATGCTACATTTTCATCGCTTTTCACGTCTTGAAGGTTCATCGCTTTCCGCATGCTGAATTTTTCTCGCTTTTCGCGTGCTGAAATTTCGTCGCCTTTCATGTCCTGAAATTTCGTCACCTTTCACGTCCTGAAATTTCATACACTTTATTTGTCTTGATATTACATCGCTTTTCACGTGCTGAATTTTTGTCGTTTTTGAATGCTGAATTTTCGTCGCATTTTGCGTGCTTCAATTTCATCGCATTTCGCGTCTTGAAGGTTCGTCGCTTTTCGCATGCTGAATTTTCATCGCTTTTCGCGTGCTAAATTCCCGACAATTTTTACATTCTAAAATTTCATCACATTTCGCGTGCGGAATTTCCATAGCTTTTTGCGTCCTGATGGTTTGTCGCGCTTCGCGAGCTGAATTTTCATCAGTTTACGCCTGCTGAATTGTCGTTGGTTTTAACGTCCTGAAGGTTCCTCTCTTTTTGCGTGCTGTATTTTCATCGCTTTTCGCATGCTGAAATTTCGCCGGTTTTCACATTATGAAATTTCTCCGCTTTTCACGTTCTGAAATTTCGTCGCTTTATGCGTCCTTATGTTTCGTCGCTTTTTGCATGCTGAATTTTCGTCGCTTTTTGTGTGCTGAAATTTCGGCGCTTTTCGTGTGCTGAAATTTCGTCGCTTTTCATGTTCTGAAATTTCGTCGCTTTATGCTTCCTGTAAGTTCGTCGCTTTTTGCATGCTGAATTTTCGTCGCTTTTTGCGTGCTTAAATTTCGACGCTTTCGTGTGCTGATATTTCGTCACTTTTCACGTCCTGAAATTTCGTCACTTTTGGTGTGCTGCATCTCTGTCGCTTTTCGCACGGTGAATTTTCCTCGCTTTTAGTATGCTGAAATTTCGTCGCTTTTCACATCCTGAAATTCCGTCACTTTTCGGGTACTGAATTTTCGTCGCTTTTCGCGTGCTGAAATTTCGGCGCTTTTCTTGTGCTGATATTTTGTCGCTTTCCACGTCCTGAAATTTTGTCACTTTTGGCGTGTTGAATTTTCGCCGCTTTTCACGTCCTGAAGGATCGTTGCTTTTCACATGCTGAATTATTGTCGCTTTTCATGTCCTGAAGGTTCGTCACTTTTCGGCTGCTGAATTTTCGTCGCTTTTCGCGTCCTGAAGTTTTGTCACTTTTCACGAGCTGAGTATTTGTCGCTTTTAGTATGCTGAAATCTCATCGCTTTTCACGTCCTGAAATTTCGTCACTTTTCGTGTGCTGAGTTTTCGTCGCTTTTCGCCTGCTGAATTTTCTTCGCTTTTCACGTTCTGAAATTTCGTCCCTTTTTGCGTGCTGAATTTTTGTTGCTTTTCTCGTCTTGAAGGTTCGTCACTTTCCACGTGCTGAATGGTTGTCGCTTTTCGTGTCCTGAAGGTACGTGGCCTTTCATGTCCTGAAATGTCGTCGCTTCATGCGTCCTGATGTTTCATTGCTTTTCGCGTCCTGAAATTTCATCGCTTTATGCGTCCTGATGTTTCGCCACTCTTCGCATGCTGAATTTTCATCGATTTTTGTGTGCTGAAATTTCGGCGCTTTCCATGTGCTGAAATTTCGTCACTTTTCATGTTCTCAAATTTCATCGCTTTATGCGTCCTGTAATATTGTCGCTGTTCGCATGCTGAATTTTCGTCGCTTTTTGTGTGCTTAAATTCCGGCGCTTTTCGTGTGCTGTTATTTTGTCGCTTTTCACGTCCTGAAATTTAGTCAATTTTGGCGTGCTGAATTTTCGTCTCTTTTCACGTCCTGAAGGATCGTCGCTTTTCACATCCTGAATTGTTGTCGCTTTTTGTGTCCTGAAGGTTTGTCACTTTTCGCGTGCTGAATTTTCGTCGCTTTTCGCGTCAATGAAAGTTTGTCACTTTTTGTGTGCCGAACTTTTGTCACTTTTGTGTCCTGAAATTTTGTCGCATCATGCATCCTGAACTGTTTTTGCTTTTTGCTTCTTGAATTTCCGTCGTTTTGCCATTTGTAATTTTTGTCGCCTTTAGCGTCCTGAATTTTTGTCGCTTTTCGTGTGCTGAAATTTCGTCGATGTTCACGTTCTGAAAAATCGTCGCTTTTCATGTTCTAAAAAATTTAATCGCTTTATGCGTCCTGTAATTTCGTCGCTTTTCTCATGCTGAATTTTCGTAGATTTTGTGTGGTGAAATTTCGGCGCTTTTCGTGTTCTGATATTTCGTCGCTTTTCACATTCTGAAATTTCGTAATTTTACACGTGCTGAATGTTCATCGCTTTTCGCGTGATGAATTTTCATCGCTTTTCACAGGCTGAATTTTTGTCGCCTTTTATGTCCTGAAATTTCGTTGCCTTTTTGCGTGCTGAATTTTCGTCGCTTTTTGCGTGCTAAATTTTCATCGCTTTTCATGTCTTGAATGTTCTTTGCTTTCCGCATGCTGAATTTTCGTCACTTTATACGTTCTGAAATGTCATCGCATTTAAGCGTGCGGAATTTCCATAGATTTTTGCGTCCTGAAGGTTTGTCGCTTTTCGTGTGCTGAATTTTCATCACTTTACCCCTGCTGAATTGTCGGTGGTTTTAACGTGCTGAAGGTTCCTCTCTTTTCGCATGCTGAAATTTCGACGCTTTTCCCATTCTGAAATTTTGCCGCTTTTCACGTTCTGAAATTTCTTCGCTTTATGCGTCCCGAAATTTCATACACTTTATTTGTCCTGATAATACGTCGCTTTTCGCAGCTTGAATTTACGTTGCTTTTTGCATTTTGAATTTTCGTCGCCTTTCGCGTCCTGAAGGTTTGTCACTTTTCACGAACTGAATTTTCGTTGCTTTTCGCATGGTGAATTTTCGTCGCATTTATTATGCTGAAAATTCGTCGCTTTTCACATCTTGGAATTTCGTCACTTTTCGTGTGCTGAATTTTCGTCGCTTTTCATGTGCTGAAATATCGTCGCTCTTCACGTGCTGAATTTTCATCGTTTTCACAGGCTGAAATTTCGTCGCCTTTCATGTCCTGAAATTTCGTCGCCTTTCACGACCTGAAATTTCGTCGCCTTTCACGTCCTGAAATTTTGTCGCTTTATTCATCGTGATATTACGTCGCTTTTCGCGTGCTGAATTTTTGTCGCTTTTTGCATGCTGAATTTTCGTTGCTTTTTGCGTGCTAAATTTTTGTCGCTTTTTACGTTCTGAAATTTCGTCACTTTTCACGTGTTGCATTTTCGTCGCTTTTTCCATGGTGAATTTTCGTCGCTTTCAGTGTTCATTGCCTTTCACGTTCTGAAATTTTCATTGCCTTTCACGTTCTGAAACTTCGTCGCTTTTTTGTGCTGAAATTTCCGCGCTTTTGCGTGCTGAAATTTCATCACTTTTCATGTTCTGAAAGTTCCTCGCTTTATGCGTCCTGAAATTTCTTTGCTTTTTGCATGCTGATATTTCGTCGCTTTTCACATCCTGAAATTTCGTCGCTTTATGCGTCCTTATGTTTCGTCGCTTTTTGCATGCTGAATTTTCGTCGCTTTTTGTGTGCTAAACTTTTGGCGCTTTTCGTGTTCTGAAATTTCGTCGCTTTTCATGATCTGTAAGTTCGTCGCTTTAGGCTTCCTGTAATTTCGTTGCTTTTTGCATGCTAAATTTTCGTCGCTGTTCATGTTCTGAAATTTAGTCACTTTTCGCGTGCGGAATTTCCGTCGCTTTTCGTGTGCTGATATTGCGCCACTTTTCACGTCCCGAAATTTCGTCAATTTTCATGTGCTGAACTTTTGTCACTTTTCGCAAGCTGAATTTTCGTCACATTTCACGTGCTGAATTATCGTCGCTTTTCGCGTCCTGGTCCGTCACTTTTCACGTGCTGAATTTTCATCGCTTTTCACAGGCTAAATTTTCGTCGCTTTCCACGTACTGAAATTTAGTCAATTTTCGCGTGCTGAATTTCCATCGCTTTTCGCGTCCTGGTTTGTCACTTTACGTGCTGAATTTTCGTTGGTTTTACCGTCCTTAAGGTTCCTCTCTTAACGCGTGCTGAATTTTCGTTGCTTTTCGCATGGTGAATTTTCGTCGCTTTTATATGCTGAAATATCGTCGCTTTACACGTCCTGAAATGTCATCATTTTGTCATGCTGAATTTTCGTTGCTTTTCAGGGTCTGAAATTTCGTCACTTTTCACAGGCTGACTTTTCGTCGCTTTTCGCGTGCTGAAATTTCGTCGCCTTTCATGTCCTGAAATTTCGTCGCCTTTCACGTCCTGAAATTTCGTTGCTTCATTCGTCCTGATATTACGTCGCTTTTCCCGTGCTGAATTTTTGTCGCATTCTGCATGCTGAATTTTCGTCGCTTTTTGCGTGCTAAATTTTCGTCGTTTTTCACGTTCTGAAATTTAGTAACTTTTCGCGTGCGGAATTTCCATCGCATTTCGCGTCCTGGTATGTTGCTTTTCGCGTGCTGAATTTTCGTCACTTTACACGTACTGAATTTTCGTTCGTTTTAACGTCCTGAAGGTTCCTCTATTTTCCGCTTGCTGAAATTTCATCGCTTTTCACGTCCTGAAAGTTCGTCACTTTTCGCGTGCTGAATTTTCGTTCCATTTCGCGTGCTTAATTTTCGTCGCTTTTCACGTTCTGAAATGTCGTCACTTTTTGCGTGCTGAACTTTTGTCGCTTTTCCTGTCTTGATATTTCGTCACTTTTAGCGTGCTGCATTTTCGTCACTTTTCGCATGGTTAATTTTTGTCGCTTTTAGTATGCTGAATTTCGTTGCTATTCACATCCTGAAATCTCGTCACGTTTCACATGCTGAATTTTCATCACTATTCACGTCCTTACATTTCTTTGCCTTTCACGTTGTGAAATTTCGTCACTTTTTGCATGCTGGTTTTTCGTCGCTTTTCGTGTGCTGATATTTCGTCGCTTTTCAAGTCCTGAAATTTCGACACTTTTTACATGCTGAATTTTCGTCGCTTCTCGCATCCTGAAGGTTCGTCACTTTTCGCGTACTGAAATTTCATCGCATTTCACGTGCGGAATTTCCGTAGATTTTTGCGTCCTGAAGGGTTGTCGCTTTTCGTGTGCTGAATTTTCATCACTTTACCCCTGCTGAATTGTCGTTGGTTTTAGCGTCCTGGTTCCTCTCTTTTCGCATGCTGAATTTTCGTCACTTTACGCATGCTGAAATTTCGACGCTTTTCACATTCTGAAATTTCGCCGCTTTTCACGTTCTGAAATTTCTTCGCTTTATGCGTCCCGAAATTTCATACACTTTATTTGTCCTGATAATACGTCGCTTTTCGCAGCTTGAATTTACGTTGCTTTTTGCATTTTGAATTTTCGTCGCCTTTCGCGTCCTGAAGGTTTGTCACTTTTCACGAACTGAATTTTCGTTGCTTTTCGCATGGTGAATTTTCGTCGCATTTATTATGCTGAAAATTCGTCGCTTTTCACATCTTGGAATTTCGTCACTTTTCGTGTGCTGAATTTTCGTCGCTTTTCATGTGCTGAAATATCGTCGCTCTTCACGTGCTGAATTTTCATCGTTTTCACAGGCTGAAATTTCGTCGCCTTTCATGTCCTGAAATTTCGTCGCCTTTCACGACCTGAAATTTCGTCGCCTTTCACGTCCTGAAATTTTGTCGCTTTATTCATCGTGATATTACGTCGCTTTTCGCGTGCTGAATTTTTGTCGCTTTTTGCATGCTGAATTTTCGTTGCTTTTTGCGTGCTAAATTTTTGTCGCTTTTTACGTTCTGAAATTTCGTCACTTTTCACGTGTTGCATTTTCGTCGCTTTTTCCATGGTGAATTTTCGTCGCTTTCAGTGTTCATTGCCTTTCACGTTCTGAAATTTTCATTGCCTTTCACGTTCTGAAACTTCGTCGCTTTTTGTGTGCTGAAATTTCCGCGCTTTTGCGTGCTGAAATTTCATCACTTTTCATGTTCTGAAAGTTCCTCGCTTTATGCGTCCTGAAATTTCTTTGCTTTTTGCTGAATTTTTGTCGCTTTTTGAATGCTGAATTTTCGTCGCTTTTTGCGTGCATCATTTTCATCGCTTTTCGCGTCTTGAAGGTTCGTTGCTTTTCGAATGCTGAATTTTCGTCGCTTTTTGCATCCTGAATTTTCGTCACTTTATACGTTCTGAAATGTCATCGCATTTTGCGTGCGGAATTTCCGGTGATTTTTGCATTCTGGCTAACCCGCTCATAATTTAAAGACCTCTATCATGTCCCCTCTTAACCTGCACTCCAAAGAATAAAGACCTAACTAGTTTTTGCATGCTGAATTTCCGTCGCTTTTGCGTGCTTCATTTTCATCGCTTTTCGCGTATTGAAGGTTCGTCGCTTTTCGTGTGCTGAAATTTCGTGGCCTTTCATGTCCTGAAATTTCATTGCCTTTCACGTCCTGAAATTTCGTCGCTTAATTTGACCTGATATTACGTCGCTTTTCGCATGCTGAATTTTTGTCGCTTTTTGCATGCTAAATTTTCGTCGCTTTTCACGTTCTGAAATGTTGTCGATTTATGCGTCCTGATGTTTCCTCGTATTCCGCATGCTGAATTTTCTTCGCTTTTTATGAGCTGAAATTTCGGTGCTTTTCGTGTGGTGAAATTTCGTCGCTTTTCACGTCCTGAAATTTCGTCACTTTTGACGTGCTGAATTTTAGTCGCGTTTCACGTCCTGGATCGTCGCTTTTCGTGTGCTGAAATTTCGTCACTTTTTGCATGCTGAATTTTCGTCGCTTTTCACGTCCTGAAGGTTCGTCTCTTTTGTGTGCCGAAATTTGTCGCTTCATGCATACTGAACTTTTGTCGCTTTTCGCATCTTGAATTTACGTCGCTATTTACATTTTTAATTTTTGTTGCCTTTAGGGTCTTGATGTTTCGTGACTTTTTGCGTGCTTAATTTACGTTGCTTTTCGCATGGTGAATTTTCGTTGCTTTTAGTATGCTGAAATTTCGTCGCTTTTCGCGTCTGAAGGTTCGTCACTTTTCGTGTGCCGAGATTTTGTCGCTTTTCGTGTCTTGAAATTTTGTTGCTTCATGCATCCTGAACTTTTGTCACTTTTCGCAGCTTGAATTTACGTCGCTTTTGGCTTTTTGAATTTTCGTCGCCTTTCACGTCCTGATGGTTTGTCACTTTTCGCGTGCTGAATTTTCGTTGTTTGTCACATGGTGAATTTTCGTCGCTTTTAGTATGCTGTAAATTTCATCGCCTTTTACGTCCTGAAATTTCGTTGCTTTATTCGTCCTGATATTACGTCGCTTTTCGTGTGCTGAAATTCGTCGCCTTTCATGTCCTGAAATTTCGTCGTCATTCATGTCCTGAAATTTCGTCACCTTTCACGTCCTCAAATTTCGTACACTTTATTTATCCTGATATTACGTCGCTTTTCACATGCTGGCTTTTCGTCGCTTTTCTCGTGCTGAAATTTTGTCGCCTTTCATTCCTGAAATGTTGTCGCCTTTCACGTCCTGAAATTTCGTCGCTTTACTCGTCCTGATATTACGTCGCCTTTTGCGTGCAGAATTTTTCTCGCTTTTTGCATGCTGAATTTCCGTCGCTTTTTGCGTGCTGAAATTTTGCCTCTTTTCATGTTCCTGAAATTTCGTCGCTTTATGCGTCCTGATGTTTCATCGCTTTCCGCATGCTGAATTTTCTTCGCTTTTTATGAGCTGAAATTTCGGTGCTTTTCGTGTGGTGAAATTTCGTCGCTTTTCACGTCCTGAAATTTCGTCACTTTTGACGTGCTGAATTTTAGTCACTTTTCACATCCTGGATCGTCGCTTTTCACGTGCTGAAATTTCGTCACTTTTCGCGTGCTTAATTTACATCACTTTTCACATTCCTGAATTTTCATCACATTTCGCGTGCTGAATTTTATTCGCTTTTCGCGTGCTTAATTTACGTCACTTTTCACATTGTGAAACTTCGTCACTTTTTCAATGCTGAATTTCCGTCGCTTTTCACCTCCTGAAGGTTCGTCGCTTTTCACGTGCTGAATTTTCGTCGCTTTTCACGTCCTGAAGGTTCGTCTCTTTTCGTGTGCCGAAATTTTATCGCTTCATGCATCCTGAACTTTTGTCGCTTTTCGCATCTTGAATTAACGTCGCTTTTTACATTTTTAATTTCTGTCGCCTTTCGGGTCTTGATGTTTCATGACTTTTTGCGTGCTTAATTTTCGTTGCTTTTCGCATGGTGAATTTTTGTCGCTTTTAGTATGCTGAAATTTCGTCGCTTTTCGCGTCCTGAAGGTTCGTCACTTTTCATGTGCCGAAATTTTGTCGCTTTTCATGTCTTGAAATTTGTTGCTTCATGCATCCTGAACTTTTGTCACTTTTCGCAGCTTGAATTTACGTCGCTTTTGGCATTTTGAATTTTCGTCGCCTCTCACGTCCTGAAGGTTTGTCACTTTTCGCGTGCTGAATTTTCGTCGTTTGTCACATGGTGAATTTTCGTCGATTTTAGTATGCTGTAAATTTCATCGCCTTTCACGTCCTGAAATTTCGTCGCTTTATTCGTCCTGATATTACGTCGCTTTTTGTGTGCTGAAATTTCGTCGCCTTTCATGTCCTGAAATGTCGTCGTCTTTTCATGTCCTGAAATTTTATCGCCTTTCACGGCCTGAAATTTCATCGCTTTATTCATCTAGTTATTACGTCGCTTTTCACATGCAGAATTTTTGTCGCTTTTTGCATGCTGAATTTTCATCGCTTTTTGCATGCTTCATTTTCATCGCTTTTCTCGTCGCTTTTTGCATGCTAAATTTTCGTCGCTTTTCACGTTCTGAATTTAGTCACTTTTCGCGTGCGGAATTTCCGTCACTTTTCGCCTCTTGAAGGTTTGTCACTTTATGCGTGCTGAACTTTTGTCACTTTACGCGTGCTGAATTTTCGTTGGTTTTAACGTCCTGAATATTCCTCTCTTTTCGAGTGCAGAATTTCCGTTGCTTTTCGCGCGCTGAATTTCCGTCGCTTTTCGTGTGCTGAAATTTCGCCGCTTTTCACTTTCTGAAATTTCGTCGCTTTATGCGTCCTAATGTTTCGTCGCTTTCCGCATGTGAATTTTCTTCGCTTTTTATGTGCTGAAATTCGTGTGGTGAAATTTCGTTGCTTTTCACGTCCTGAAATTTCGTCTCTTTTGACGTGCTGAATAGTTGTTGCTTTTCACGTCCTGGATGGTTGCTTTTCGTGTGCTGAAATTTCGTCGCTTTTTGCGTGCTAAATTTTCGTCGCTTTTCACATCCTGAAATTTCATCACTTTGCGTGCTGATTTTCGTCGCTTTTCGCGTGCTTAATTTACGTCACTTTTCACATTGTGAAATCTCGTCCCTTTTTGCATGCTGAATTTTCGTCACTTTTCACCTCTGAAGGTTCGTCGCTTTTCACGTGCTGAATTTTCGTCGCTTTTCACGTCCTGAAGGTTCGTCTCTTTTCGTGTGCCGAAATTTTGTCGCTTCATGCATCCTGAACTTTTGTCGCTTTTCGCATCTTGAATTTACGTCGCTTTTTACATTTTTAATTTCTGTTGCCTTTCGGGTCTTGATGTTTCGTGACTTTTTGCATGCTTAATTTTCGTTGCTTTTCGCATGGTGAATTTTCGTCGCTTTTGGTATGCTGAAATTTCGTCGCTTTTCACATCCTGAAATTTCGTCACTTTTCGCGTGCTGTATTTTCGTCGCTTTTCACGTGATTAATTTTCGTTGCTTTTCATGTTCTGAAATTTTGTCAGTTTTCGCGTGCTGAATTTTCGTTGCTTTTCACGTGGTGAATTTTTGTCACTTTTAGTATGCTGAAATTCCATTGCTTTTCACGTCCTGAAATTTTGTCACTTTTCGTGTGCGGTATTTTCGTCACTTTTCGCGTGCTGAAATTTCGACGCTTTTCAGGTTCTGAAATTTTCGTCGCTTTATGCGTTCCCTCCCAATCTCTCTCCGACCTACCTCTCTCCTCCTACCCCGTCACTCTCTCTCTCTCCCCACCATCCCCGGCTCTCTTCCCTCCCCTACCCGTCTCTTTTCCTTCCCCTACCCGTCTCTATCTCTCTCCTCCGGACTCTCCCTCCCATCCCCTCGGCGTCTTCTCTCCCCTCTCTCTCCCTCGCCTCCCCGTCACCTCTCTTACCTCTCTCCTCTCTCCCCTCCCCTCTCTCACTTCCTCCCTCACCATCTCTCTCTCTCCCTCCACGTGTCTTTCTCTCCGTCCCTCTCTCCTTGCCCCTTCTCTCTCCCTCCCTCCCCTCCCATCTCCTCCTCTCTATCGCTCATTTTCTCGGTGTCACTCTCTCCTCCCTCCGCTCACTGTCTGTCTCTCTCCCCTCCCCGTCTCATCTCTTTCGCTCCCTCCTCTCCCATCCTCTCACTCTCTCTTCCCTCCCCGTCGCTCTCTCTCTCTTCCCTCTCCGTCTGTCTCTCCCTCTCCGGTAACTCACTCTCGCTCTGTGTCTCGGCGTTTGTCACAGCAGGAAGGAGGGAATGTCTGACGGAAAAAGTCGGAGAGGGAAAGTGACGGGGAGAGAGAGAGGGTACAGGGAGGGAGGTACAGAGAGACGGGGGAGGGGGGAGAGGGATAAGGGTCTAGAGATGGAGACGGAGGGAGGGATGGACAGACGGGGAGAGAGGGGGAAGTAGAGAGAGATGGGGAGAGAGAGACTGACAGAGGGAGAGAGAGAGGCGTGGATGGGGCAAGCGAGAGACGGCGAGAGGTAGCGAGTGACGGGGGAGAGAGGCGGGGAGAGGGAGAGGCGAGTTGAGGAAGATAGAGAGAGAAGCCGGGAGAGGGAGAGAAACAGATGGGGAGAGAGAGAGAGACGGGAAGAGAGGAGAGGGAGAGAGATGGGGGAGGGAGGGAGGTGGGGAGAGAGAGTGAGAGACGGGAAGAGGGGGGAGATGGGGAGGGGGAAGCGGGGGAGAATGATGGGGAGGTCGAGCGAGTGACGGAGGGGGGAGAGGGGTGGGGAGTGGGAGGCACCGTGCCGGCCCGATGCATGTCGTGGGGAGAAAGTGCAAACTCTGCACAGACAGCGCCCGTGGTCAGGATCGAACGGGTCCATGTTCCTGTCGAAATGTCTCTTAAAACGTTGTTTCAATGAGGTGCCCCCTCGTTATTCTAAACGCCAGTGAGTACAGCCCAGTGCCGATATACGCTCATCACATGTTGAGCACAGTTTCTTAACCTGTCCATGACATAACTCAAACTTGTGTTTCTTATTTTCTTTTCGTGCTTTTGAAATTGAATTCTGTCCTTGATTTGTGTACTGTGGTGTTTTTATATTTAATTTATTCCGATTATGTGTTTTTTTGTTTTGTTGTGATTCTATGCATTGTAAGGTGTCCTTGGGTTTTAGAAAGGCGCCAGTAAATAAAATGATTCTTAATTATTATTATAACTTGACTTAACATAGACAAACAAAATGCTGGCGTAACTCCGCGTGACATGCAGCATCTCTGGGGAGAATGATTGCGACATGTTACAGGTCGAGATCGTTCTTCAGACGAGAGACCTCATCTCTCACTTCGTCCACCCCGTCTCGCTCTCCATCCTTCTCCCAGGCCTTCTAATCTCTCCCTCTCTCCTCTCTCTCCCCTCCCCATCCCTTCTCTCTCTACCCCCGCTCTCCCTCTCTCTCTCTCTCTCTCTCTCTCTCTCTCTCTCTCTCTCTCTCTCTCTCTCTCTCTCTCTCTCTCTCACTCTCTCTCTCTCTCTCTCGCAATTCAATTTCTATTTTCAATTCAATTCAATTAAAAAAAACCTTTATTGGCATGATAAAATACATCGTTATATAGCCAAAGTATAAAAGATGACATACATATTTAAAATGCACAAATATGAATACAAGTATACAGTGCATGGATAGATATGTCCCTGTACATAAACTCGCAAATTGACCTATAGCCCTTTATTAATAGCTACACGTTCTTGCAGCTGTAAGCAGTACAACAGAGTAGCAAGTTTAGCAATTCAATATTAATTTCTTAGTGTCAGTTAATGACAATTAGTGTGTGCGTACATATGTGCATATTGGTCATTCACCGTCTCTCAGGTTATGGCATGCTGTTACGTATTGTGCACCAAGATGTGCCGTATTTCCTTCACCAAGGATTATTCTCTTTCTCCCTCCCTCTCCCCCTCTCTCTCTCTCTCTCTCTCTCTCTCTCTCTCTCTCTCTCTCTCTCTCTCTCTCTCTCTCTCTCTCTCTCTCTCTCTCTCTCCCCTCTCTCTCCCTCTCTCTCTCTCTCTCGCTCTCCCTCTCTCTATCTCCCTCCACTATGTTCCCCTCTCTCCCCATCTCTCTCCCATCTCTCTCCCCATCGGGTCTGGCAAATCTGCCACGGATTTAAGGGAGTGCACCTGTAAATGATGGAATTAGGGAGGGCACCTGTAATTATACCTTTAAACCTGTCCTATCCATGTACCTAAATGTCTGGCTAAATGTATCTGGCCAAATGACACTTAAACGTTGTTTCATTGATGTCCTTCCTCGTTCTCTCTTCATCTCCAGCTCTCACCCACCCCTTCGTCACTTTTGCATTCCCCTACCCGTCTCTATCCCTCCCCTCCCCGACTCTCTCTCCCTCCCTCCCTCCCCTCTCTCTCTCCTCGCCACCCCGTCACTGTTACTTCTCTCTCCCTCTTGTAAGGGTTTTCTGCGTCGAGCTTCGCCCGACCTAAGGTCCCTGTGGTTTGCTCGGGTCCCTCGACCAGGGCGCGCACACTGGTTCCCCGTGAGTGGCTCGACCCACTCACACCCTACGGTTCTATACGCTGGACTTAGTTGCAGGAGCGTTGATAGCGCAGAAAATTCAACCAGACCAGATTTGAAGACCAGGGTTTAAACAGAAAACACTTTTATTTAGCGGTTGGGACTACGGTACATGAATACTTTGACACAGTTCTATAAGGCATATGCATAATTACAGTTCCTGTTTCGGGATCATAGACGCAATAACTACGATACAATACTCGATTGCGGATGATGAACGTACGGCACATCGTAAAAATTTGCCAGCACATCTTACACTTACACCCACGTTAATATAACCCCCCCCTCCCCTCTACACTAAACTATGTCGAGGATGTGCAGGCTCGGGGTACATGCTCGCCATGGGGCGATTGCTGAGGTTACTGGCTGGTCGTGCTGCTTCCTCCGATTAGGTGGCTGTGGAAGGGTCGTCGGCGGTCGTCTCGGTCTTTCGGGTGGTCCCGGGGTTCACCTCGCCCAGGGGTCCTACTGCTTTCCTTTTCTTTCCACGTGGCGGTGACTCCAGCTGGAGTGTGTCACACTAGACACCGTGTACTTTTTAAGCGCTGTCCTGTGTCCTCTCTCTCTCCGCAAGTCTCCAGATTCGTTCAGTGACTCCTCCTGTGTCTCCCTCCTTTTCCTTCTTAAACCCAAAAATCGTGGCCAGTTATTCTAATCCTGACCCGTCCTATCTCCGCCATATCTCGGGATCTCTTTGCTTAAAAGATGGGGTTCGAGCTCTCCCTTTGTTCTGCGTTATGTCCGGGAGTACCGGTGATGGCTAGACGGTCTGTTAATTTGTTCTCGATAAGAGGTGATGGGTTTAACTGGTTTTCCCATCACCGGCCAGGTAGGTTTCTATGGGCTATTGTGCTCTCTTAACGAGATTAACTAGGTAGGTCGGCTTGGGGCATTGTGATGCCAGTGATGTCAGCGCCCCAGTGTCTGGACTTCGACCTGGTTTCGGGGGTTTCTGCACGGCCAATATCCATCTATTGTTCAGGCCGTGACTTTGCAGAAACCCAGAGACTGGGCTGTGGGGTTTCGTTTTGTGGCTGGTCACGAGGTCCGCGGCCATGTTGGGACCCACTGATTGTGACATCCCTTGTTAAAACTGACCGCAGTTTTTCTCTCTCTCAGTCCCAGTCCCGTAAAAAAATGTCCCAAATGCAGCTCTTTGGTTTTGTTGATTGTAGCATGAGGAAAACTTCTCAAATCTTACACTCTCCCCTCCCCGTCGCTCTCTATCCCCCTCACCCTCTATCTCTCTCTCCTCTATCTGTCTCTCTCTCTCCACGTAATAATAAGGAGTAAGCCATTTAGAACAGAAATGATGAAACACTTTTTCTCACAGAGAGTGGTGAGTGTGTAATTCTCTGCCTCAGAGGGCGTGGAGGCAGATTCTCTGGATGCTTTGATGAGAGAGCTAGATTTGGCCTTAACAATAGCGGTCACGGGATATGGGGAGAAGGCGGGAACGGGGTACTGATTGGGGATGATCAGCCATGATCACATTGAATGCGGTGCTGGCTCGAAGGGCCAAATGGCCTACTCCTGCGCCTATTGTCTATTGTCTATTGTGTCTCTCTCCGTCTCTCTCTCTCTCTGCCTTCCCGTCTACATCTCTCCCTCCATTGCCGCCTCTCTCCCTCTCCCTCTCTCTCTCTGCCCACCTCTCCTTCTCCCCTCCTCTCACTCTCTCTCT
>JAXLNO010000051.1:289090-401557 GCA_038087875.1 Malacoraja senta | reverse complement strand
ACTCCGTTCGGACGTCATAAATTTCTGATGATGCCTTTTGGTATAAGTTCTGCCAGTGAAGTATTTCAACAATCCATGGAACAATTGTTTGTAGGATACCCACGCTCTATCGCAGTGGACGATATCCTCATTGCTGGGAAACCGGTCAAGGAGCACGATGCCAATCTGACAAAAGTATTGTGGCGTGCAGAGGCCATCCATCTCAAGCTAAATCCTAAAAAATGCAAATTCACAGTGAATAAGGTAAAATACTTAGGCCATATATTTACCAAAACGGCCTAAATACGGATCCAGCGAAAACCAGTGCTATTAATGAGCTTCCAACACCCACAGATGTGCTCAGTTTACAGAGGTCCCTTGGCATGGCTAACTATTTGAGAAAATTCATTCCAGATTTCAGCGAAATATCAGCCCCATTGCGCCATCTCACACACAAAAACTCTGCTTAGACCTGGCATAAGCAACAACAGACAGCATTTGATACTCTTAAACGGCAGATGTCGGCCACCCTACTCTAGCGGACTTTGATCCTAGACTGACTATTAATGCCATGTGCCATGTGCCGCCTCACAACAAGGGCTGCGCGCTGCATGCCTTCAGAATGATTGCCATGGCAATAAACCTGTCGCCTAGGCCTCGCACACAGAACAACGATTCGCCCAAATCGAAAAAGAGCTGTTTGCGGTTGTGTTCGCCTGCAAAATGTTCAACGATTTCATCGTTGGTCGCGCTATTACAATTAAAACCGACCACCAACCTCTTATCAGCATTTTCAATAAACCTATTCATAACTCTCCAGCGCGCCGACAACAGATGTTACTACAACTTCAAAAATATGACATCGTCCTGACCTACAAACGTGGAATGGATATGCACCTGGCTGGCACTCTTTCACATGCATCTCGGCCGACCTGCGAGGATCTGCCCTGTATCCTTCAATCCCTTCCATCCTTGGGATGGAAGGGACCCTGGTTGCCCCAGACTGCCAGCGACAAGAACCTACGGTCGCTAACTTCCTGTCATTTAAGCACGGCTGGCCAGATAACACCCAGACGTGGCGCCCGACAGACAAGCCCCCTTAGATAGATACATAGATACATAGAAAATAGGTGCAGGAGTAGGCCATTCGGCCCTTCGAGCCTGCACCGCCATTCAATAGATCATGGCTGATCATCCAACTCAGTAATCCCCGTACCTGCCTTCTCTCCATACCCGCTGATCCCCTTAGCCTCAAGGGCCCACATCTAACTCCCTCTTAAATATAGCCAATGAACTGGCCTCAACTACCCTCTGTGGCAGAGAGTTCCAGAGATTCACCACTCTCTGTGTGAAAACGGTTTTTCCTCATCTCGGTCTTAAAGGATTTCCCCATTATCCTTAAGCTGTGACCCTTTGTCCTGGACTTCCCAACATCGGAAACAATCTTCCTGCATCTAGCCTGTCCAACCCCATAAGAATGTTGTACGTTTCTATAAGATCCCTCTCAACCTCCTAAATTTTAGCGAGTATAAGCCAAGTCTATCCAGTCTTTCTTCATATGAAAGTCCCTGACATCCCAGGAATCAGTCTGGTGAACCTTCTCTGCACTCCCACTATGGCTATAATGTCCTTCCTCAGATTTGGAGACCAAAACTGTACGCAATACTCCAGGTGTGGTCTCACCAAGACCCTGTACAACTGCAGTAGAACCTCCCTGCTATACTCAAATCCTTTTGCTATGAAAGCTAACATACCGTTTCGCTTTCTTCACTGCCTGCTGCACCCTGCACGCCTAGTTTCAATGACTGGTGTACCATGACACCCAGGTCTCGCTGCATCTCCCCATTTCCTAATCGGCCACCATTTAGATAATAGTCTGCTTTCCTGTGTTTGCCACTAAAGTGGATAACCTCACATTTATCCACATTATACTGCATCTGCCAAACATTTGCCCACTCACCCAGCCTATCCAAGTCAACTTGCAGGCTCCTAGCATCCTCCTCACAGCTAACACTGCCCCCCAGCTTAGTGTCATCCGCAAACTTGGAGATGTTGCCTTCAATTCCCTCATCCAGATCATTAATATAAATTGTAAATAGCTGGGGTCCCAGCACTGAGCGTTGCGGTACCCCACTAGTCACTGCCTGCCATTGTGAAAAGGACCCGTTTACTCCTACCCTTTGCTTCCTGTTTGCCAGCCAGTTCTCTATCCACATCAATACTGAACCACCAATACCGTGTGCTCAACCATATTATGGTCACTCTTGCCCAAGGGGGCACGCACAACAAGACTGCTAACTAACCCTTCCTCATTACTCAATACCCAGTCTAGATAGCCTGCTCTCTCGTTGGTTCCTCTACATGTTGGTTTTAGATAACTATCCCGCATAAATTCCAAGAAAATCCTCTTCCTCAGCACCCCTGCCAATTTGATTCACCCAATCTATATGTAGATTGAAGTCACCCATTATAACTGTTTTGCCTTTGTTGCACGCATTTCTAATTCCTGTTTGATGCCATCCCCAACTTCACTACTACTGCTAGGTGGCCTGTACACAACACCCACCAGCGTTTTCTGCCCCTTAGTGGTTTCGCAGCTCTACCCATACCGATTCCACATCCTCCAAGCTAATGTCATTCCTTTCCACTGCGTTAATCTCCTCTCTAACCAGCAACGCTACCCCACCTCCTTTTCCTTTCTCTCTATCCCTCCTGAATATTGAACATCCCTGGATGTTCAGCTCCCAGCCTTGGTCACCCTGGAGCCATGTCTCCGTGATCCCAACTATATCATAATCATTAATTGCTATCTGCATGTTCAACTCATCCACCTTATTACGAATGCTCCTTGCATTGAGACACAAGCCTTCAGGCTTGTTTTTACAACGCTCTTACCCCTTATACAATTATGTTGAAAAGTGGCCCTTTTTGATTTTTGCCCTGGATTTGTCGGTCGCTAACTTCTGTCATTAAGCACGGCTGACCAGATGATACCTAGACGTGGCGCCGTCAGACAAGACCCTACGGTCGCTAACTTCTGTCATTAAGCACGGCTGGCCAGATGATACCCAGACGTGGCGCCGACAGACAAGACCCTACGGTCGCTAACTTCTGTCATTAAGCACGGCTGGCCAGATGATACCCAGACGTGGCGCCGACAGACCAAGACCCTACGGTCGCTAACTTCTGTCATTAAGCACGGCTGGCCAGATGATATTCAGACGTGGCGCCGACAGACAAGAAGCCGAAGCAAAGAAGTCGAAGCCAAAGAACCGAATGGAAAGGAGGCCGAAAAGTCAACAAACCGAAAGAACCCGAAGACGAAACGCCTACTAACCGAAAGGACGGGACGCCTAAATGCAAACTAACCGAAAGGGCGGGATGCCTAAAAGTCAACGAACCGAAAAGCTGCGTCGCCTAAAAGCAAAAAGCTGCGTCGCCTAAAAGCAAACTTACCGAATGGCCGCTCTGACAAAAAGCCACCTACCCGAAAGGCGGCGTCGCCAACAAGCCTAAGGACCGACTGCCGCTCAACAGAAAAATCCAATAACGGACATGACGTTGCCCGGGGCGGGACTTGTCAGCGATTTGTCCAGACCCCCGCTTCCATCACATCACTGTGAAGGCACGAACATTGTCCCAAACCTCCGCTCCACCCGACCCGCAGCCCACGGAGGGTGGCCGTGGGAGCGTGGCGGCTGTTCCGAGGAATGCACACATTCGGCCGCTTTCAACTTGGTGCTTGGGTTCAGATTGCCCAGTCACCTATGGCTTGTGTGCGAAAATGAACCCCGCGCTCCCGTCTCCCCTTCTCTCTCCACCTCTTCTCTCTCTCCCTTCTCTCTCTCCCTTCTCTCTCTCCCTTCTCTCTCCTCCTCTCACTAACCCTCTTCTCTCTCCTCTCTCTCTCCTCTTCTCTCTGTACTCTTCTCTCTCTCTTCTGTCTCCTCCCGCGGGAGCGTCCCACTGTCACTGACCGCGAGGCACCGCCATCGGACCCCAACCCCCACACCAGGGTGATTCACCCCCACCGCGGGGACAGACGTTTATTTATTACCCTCTCGGTGTTTGCGGAATGCATCCAAGCTCCCACGCACAAAACAGGCAGCATCTCTGGAGAGAAGGAATGAGTGGCGTTTCGTGCCGTGACCATTCTTCAGAGTGCGTCTGAAAGGTTTCGACCCGAAACGCCATGTTCCTGTTTCGCTGCATCACCGTTATTTTGACGATGCCCGTGTAGGACTCCCAGGTGATGAAGCCACTGTTTCACGGCGGAAAAGCATGTTTTACTGGCCTAGCATGGCCGAATACATCAACGATAATGTAGCAGCTTATGCTCTGTGCAATAGCCTGGCGCCTCATCAACAAAAGCAACCATTTCTGCCACATCCTATCTCTGCGCTCCCATGGTCGACAGTGGCAGCTGATTTATTTGAATGGCACGGCAAGCAGTACCTGGTGCTCGTGGATTCGTATTCAGGATGGTTCGACATTGATTTTCTCAGCAGCCCCACAACCAGTGGTGTGATTTCGAAACTATCTCGTCATTTTTCCATCCACAGATCTCCAGGCAAGTTGCTGACTGACAATGGCAGTCAGTTTACCAGCCAACAATTCAGAGAGTTTGCCAGACGCTGGAATTTCCACCACATCACCAGAAGCCCTGCATATCCACAGTCTAACGGGCTGGCTGAACGGGCTGTCAGAAGTTCAAATCAACTTATGGAACGCTCTCATATTCGCTCTGACGTCTCCCTGGATTTACTCAACTTACGCAACATTTCGCGTGAACCTGCCCTGGGTTCATCTACTCAACGATTATTGTAGAGGCAGACCCGTACCACGCTGCCGTAGCGGAGCACACATTAACCCCACATGTGTTTCCGCCAAAGGAGGTTCAATCCAGGTTGCAGCAAAAGCGTGACATTCAAAAGAAATGGTTCGACAAGACGAGTAAGCCACTGCCACCATTGACCAAAGGGTAGGTGGTCCTCTTACAGACTGACAAAGGCCATGACCGTATGAGGGTGGTTTCTGGTCCCGCTTCGGAGCCACGCTGGTACATTGTTAGAGCCGATGGCGGCACCTACCGACGCAACAGACAGCATCTTCTGCCTGTGAACGAGTCAATCCCTCCTCCTTATTATCCGAATCGTACAAGTCATTTCAATCTGCATCTAGTGACCCCCGCATGCTCTTGCCAGCACAACAATCCATGCCTGCGACAGTTCCTCTGTCTGTTCCATCTTCGCCTGCGCCACATTCTCCTGCTTCGACTCCAGGGACGTTTGTCCACTCCCCCACGGCTGTGACATCGCCTGCTCTTTCCCCAGCGAAAAATAATGGAGATAGCCTCTATCATACACGTCCCGGTCGTGTTTGCAGGCCGGTCGTGATGTATCCGAACTATGTTTCACTTTCCACCAGTCTGTCATCGGTTGTGATATTTGCTTTGCTTAGTTATGGATATACATCGTTATTGATTCTTTAAGAGGGGGATGTAGATTCGTGGCTCATGCTATGTCTTGCATTTGTAGTTACGCCCACTAGCTTGTTAGCGTCACGGTCTGCTGCATTCCGTTAGTCTTAAATTGAACTCCTAAGTGAGAAGTTGTAGTGCTTGTAACCAATAAACTCTATATAACCTGACATGGTGTAAGGCCATTGTTATTATAAGGACTACAAATCAACAATCTCGAACTCGTTCTCTCTCTCTCTCTCTCTCTCTCTCTCTCTCGAACTCGAACTCGCACTCGTACTCGTATTCATTCATTCATTCATTCAACTCGAACTCGAACTCTATCGCGAACTCGATCTAGAACTCGACCTCTATCTCGAACTCGAACTTGAACTCGAACTCTATCTCGAACTCGAGTTCGAGTTGGACTTGCGGGCGGAGCACCAAGGCAAATTCCTTGTATGTGAATATTTGACCAATAAACGTATTCATTCATTTATTCATTCATTCAACTCGAGCTCGAACTCGAATTCGAACTCGAACTCTATCTCTATCTCGAACTCGAACTCTATCTCGAACTCGAAATCTATCTCGAACTCGAAATCTATCTCGAATCAATCTCGAACTCCCTCTCCAACTCGAACTCGGATCTGGAACTTGATCTCGAACTATATATCGAACTCAGTCGAACACGAACACTATCTCGAACTCCAACTCCAATTCCAACTCGAACTTGACCTCGAACTCGAACTCAAACTCGTACTCTATCTCGAACTCGAGTTGGAGTTCGACTTGCTGGCGGACCACCAAGGCAAATTCCTTGTATGTGAATACTTGGCCATAAAATGTATTCATTCATTCATTCATTCATTCATTCAT
Source organism: Malacoraja senta (assembly GCA_038087875.1). NCBI lineage: Eukaryota > Metazoa > Chordata > Chondrichthyes > Rajiformes > Rajidae > Malacoraja > Malacoraja senta. The sequence continues at coordinate 395,241 of JAXLNO010000051.1, read as the reverse complement.
TCAACTCGAACTCGAGCTCGAGCTCGAACTCGAACTTCAACTCGAACTCGAACTATCTCGAACTCGAACTCTCTCTCGAACTTTCTCTCGAAATCGAACTCGATCTCGAACTCGATCTCGAACTTGAACTCGAACTCGAACTCGCATTCTATCTCGAACTCGAATTCTCTCTCGAACTTGCTCTCGAACTCGCACTCGAATTCGAACTTGAACTCGAACTCGAACTATCTCGAACTCTCTCTCGAACTCGATATCGAACTATCTCGAACTATCTCTAACGCGAACTCGAACTCTCTCTCGAACTCGATCTCGAACTCGATCTCGAACTCGATCTCGAACATACTCGAATTCGAACGAACTCGAACTCTCTCTCGAACTCGATATCGAACTCGATCTCGAACTCGATCTCGAACGTACTCGAACTCGAACTCGAACTATATCTCGAGCTCGAACTCTATCTCGAACTCAACCTATCTCGAAATCGAACTATCTCGAACTCCAACACCAATTCCAACTCGAACTTGATCTCGAACTCTATCTCGAACTCTTTCAGGAACTCTATCTCGACCTCGAACACTATCTCGAACTCTAACTCGCTCGAACTCGATGTCTAATTCTCTCCAGAACTCGAACTCCAACTCTATCTCGAAGTCGAATTCGAATTCGAACTCTATCTCGAATTCGAATTCGAACTCGTACTCTATCTCCCTCTCTCTCTCTCTCTCTCTCTCTCTCACTCTCTCTCTCTCTCTCTCTCTCACTCACTCTCTCTCTCTCTCTCTCTCTCTCTCTCTCTCTCTCTCTCTCTCTCTCTCCCTCTCCCTCTCTCCTATCTCTCTCTCTCTCTCTCTCTCTCTCTCTCTCCCTCTCCCTCTCTCCTATCTCTCTCTCTCTCTCTCTCTCTCTCTCTCTCTCTCTCTCTTTCTCTCTCTCTCTCTCGAACTCCAACTCCAACTCGAAATTGAACTCGAACTCTATCACGAACTCGAACTCTATCTCGAACTCGAACTATCACGAACTCTCAATCGAACGCTAACTCGATCTCGGACTCGAACTGGATTTCGAACTCGAATTCGAACTCGAGCTCTATCTCGAAGTCGAACTCGAACTCGAACTCGATCTACAACTCGATCTCGGACTCGTACTCGAACTCGAGCTCGAACTATACCTCGGCCACGAAATACATCTCGAACTCGAACTCTATCTCTAACTCGAACTCGAATTTGATCTCGAACTCGAGTTGGAGTTCGAATTACGGGCGGAGCACCGTCAAATTCCTTGTATGTGAATACTTGGCCAATAAACTTATTCATTCATTCATTCATTCATTCATTCATTCATTCATTTAACTCGTACTCGAGCTCGAACTTGAACTCGAACGCGAACTCTATCTCGAACTCTATCGCGAACTATCTCTAACGCGAACTCGATCTCGAACTCGAATTCTATCTTGAACGAACTCTATCTCGAACTCGAAATCTATCTCGAACTCGAACTCAAATTCGTTCTCGAACTCGAGTTGGAGTTCGAGTTACGGGCGGAGCACCAAGGCAAATTCCTTGTATGTGAATACATGGCCAATAAACGTATTCATCAATTCATTCACTCATTCATTTAACTCGAACTCGAGCTCGAACTTGAACTCGAACTCTATCTTGAACTCCAACTCCAACTTGAACTCGAACTCTAACTCGAACTCTATCACGAACTATCTCGAACTCGAACTCTATCTCTATCTCGAACTCGAATTCGAAATCGTAATCTTATCTCGAACTCCATCTCAAACTCGAGTTCTAGTTCGACTGGCGGGCGGAGCACCAAGGCAAATTCCTTGTATGTGAATACATGGCCAATAAACGTATTCATTCATGCATGCATTCAGTCAACTCGAACTCTCTCTCGAACTCAAACTCGAACTCTATCTCGAACTCGATCTCGATCTCGAATTCGAACTTGAACTCTAATTCAATCTTGAACTCTAACACTAACTCGAATTCGAACTCTATATCGAACTTTCTCTCTAAAACTCGAACTTACTCTGTCTCGAACTATCTCGAACTCTTTCTCGAACTCGAACTCTATCTCGATCTATCTCGAACGATAACTCGATCTCAAACTCGATCTCGAACTGGAACTCGAACTATTTTGAACTCGAACTTTATTTCGAACTCGAAATCTATCTCGAACTCGAACTCGAAATCTATCTCGAACTCGAGTTGGATTTCGACACGTACGGAGCACCAAGGCAAACTCCTTGTATGTGAATACTTTGCCAATTAACTTATTCATTCATTCAACTCGAACTCGAGCTCGAACTTGAAATCGAACTCGAACTATATCTCGAACTCGAACTCGAATTCCAACTCGAACTCTATCTCGAACTCTCTCTCTCTAACTAAAACTCGAACTCGAACGTACTCTATCTCGAACACGAACTCTTATCTCAAACTCGAACTATCTCGAACTCTGTCTCGAACTCGAACTCTGTCTCGAACTCTATCTCGAACTATCTCGAACGCGGACTCGATCTTGAACTATCTCTAGCTAAAACTCGAATTCAAACTCGAACTCTCGACCTCGAGCTCTATTTCAAACTCGAAATCTATCTCGAACTCGAGCTCGAATTCGATCTCTAACTCGAGTTGGATTTCGACTTACGGGCGAAACACCAAGGCAAATTCCTGTATGTGAATACTTGGCCAATATACTTATTCATTCATTCATTCATTCATTCATCCATTCATTCATTCATTCATTCAACTCGAATGCGAGCTCGAACTCGAACTCGAACTCGAACTCGAACTCGAACTCGAACTCGAACAAACTCGAACTCGAACTCGAGACTCGAACTCGATCTCGAACTCGAACTCTATCTCGAACTCGATTTCGGGTGTGACTTTCGGCCGGAGCACCAAGGCAAAAATCTTGTATGTGAATACTTGGACAATAAACTTATACATTCTTTCATTCATTCAACTCGAGCTCGAACTTGACCTCGAACTATAACTCGAACGATCTCGAACTAACTCCACCTCGAACTCTATCTCAAACTCTCTCTCGAACTCGAACTATATCTCGAACTCGAACTCTATTTCGAACTCGAACTATCTCGAGCTAAAACTCGAATTCGAACGATCTCAATCTCGAACTCGAACTCTATCTCGGAATTAAACTAACTCGAAATCGAACTCCAACTACAAATCGAACGAACTCGAACTATCTCGAACTCGAACTCTATCTCGAACTCGAACTCTATCTCGAACTCTATCTCGAACGTGAATTCAAACTCATTCTCTATCTCGAATACCAAGGCAAATTCCTATTCATTATTCATTCATTCAACTCTAACTCGAGCTCGAACCTGAACGCGAACTCGATCTCTATCGAACTTTATCTCGAACTCTTTCTCGAACTCGATCTCGAACGTACTCGAATTCGAACGAACTCGAACTATCTCTAACGCGAACTCGAACTCTCTCTCGAACTCGATCTCGACCTCGATCTCGAACTCGATCTCGAACGTACTCGAATTCGAACGAACTCGTACTCTCTCTGGAACTCGAATTCGAACTCGATCTCGAACTAGATCTCGAACGTACTCGAACTCGAACTCGAACTATATCTCGAGCTCGAACTCTATCTCGAACTCAACCTATCTCGAACTCGAACTATCTCGAACTCCAACACCAATTCCAACTCGAACTTGAACTCGAACTCTATCTCGAACTCTTTCAGGAACTCTATCTCGACCTCGAACACTATCTCGAACTCTAACTCGCTCGAACTCGATGTCGAAATCTCTCCAGAACACGAACTCCAACTCTATCTGGGTCGAATTCGAATTCGAACTCTATCTCGATCTCGAATTCGAACTCGTACTCTATCTCCCTCCCCCCCTCTCTCTCTCTCTCTCTCTCTCTCTCTCTCTCTCTCTCTCTCTCTTTCTTTCTCTCTCTCGAACTCCAACTCCAACTCCAACTCGAAATTGAACTCGAACTCTATCACGAACTCGAACTCTATCTCGAACTCGAACTATCACGAACTCGATAGTTCGGACTCGAACTGGATTTCGAACTCGAATTCGAACTCGAGCTCTATCTCGAAGTCGAACTCGAACTCGAACTCGATCTACAACTCGATCTCGGACTCGTACTCGAACTCGAACTCGAACTATATCTCGGCCTCGAAATATATCTCGAACTCGAACTCTATCTCTAACTCGAACTCGAATTTGATCTCGAACTCGAGTTGGAGTTCGAATTACGGGCGGAGCACCGTCAAATTCCTTGTATGTGAATACTTGGCCAATAAACGTATTCATTCATTCATTCATTCATTCATTCATTCATTCATTCATTCATTCCTTCATTCATTCATTCATTTAACTCGTACTCGAGCTCGAACTTGAACTCGAACGCGAACTCTATCTCGAACTCTATCTCGAACTATCTCTAACGCGAACTCGATCTCGAACTCGAATTCTATCTTGAACGAGCTCTATCTCGAATTCGAAATCTATCTCGAACTCGAACTCAAATTCGATCTCGAACTCGAGTTGGAGTTCGAGTTACGGGCGGAGCACCAAAGCAAATTACTTGTATGTGAATACATGGCCAATAAACGTATTCATCAATTCATTCATTCATTCATTTAACTCGAACTCGAGCTCGAACTTGAACTCGAACTCGAACTCGAACTCTATCTCGAACTCCAACTCCAACTTGAACTCGAACTCTAACTCGAACTCTATCACGAACTCTATCTCGAACTCGAACTCTATCTCTATCTCGAACTCGAACTCGAAATCGTAATCTTATCTCGAACTCCCTCAAACTCGAGTTCGAGTTCGACTGGCGGGCGGAGCACCAAGGCAAATTCCTTGTATGTGAATACATGGCCAATAAACTTATTCATTCATGCATGCATTCAATCACCTCGAACTCTCTCTCGAACTCAAACTCGAACTCTATCTCGAACTCGATCTCGATCTCGAATTCGAATTTGAAATCTAATTCAATCTTGAACTCTAACTCTAACTCGAATTCGAACTCTATATCGAACTCTCTCTCTAAAACTCGAACTTACTCTGTCTCGAACTATCTCGAACTCTTTCTGGAACTCGAAATCTATCTCGATCTATCTCGAACGAGAACTCGATCTCGAACTCGATCTCGAACTGGAACTCGAACTATCTTGAACTCGAACTTTATCTCGAACTCGAAATCTATCTCGAACTCGAACTCGAAATCGATCTCGAACTCGAGTTTGATTTCGACACGTGCGGAGCACCAAGGCAAACTCATTGTATGTGAATACTTTGCCAATGAACTTATTCATTCATTCAACTCGAACTCGAGCTCGAACTTGAAATCGAACTCGAACTATATCTCGAACTCGAACTCGAATTCCAACTCGAACTCTATCTCGAACTCTCTCTCTCTAACTAAAACATGAATCATTTTAAAATGATATATAAAAAAATAATTCTCAAGGGGTACAGGGATGGAGGGGATGGTTGACAAGTGGGGGTTGATGTTTATCTTGTTTACAATCGTTGATGTTTATCTTGTTACTATTGTTGATGTTTATCTTGTTTACTATTGTTCACTGATGTTGGGTACTTCAAATATGAAGATTGTATGTACATAATAGTTGTATGTATATATGTGTCTGTATGTATTATGGGAAATTGCCTAGGGCAGTACTATTATTAGTAAGGAATTGATTTTTAAATACGATAGAAGTGTTGGGGAAAAGGGGTGAGATTTAATAAGTTATTCTTCTTCTCACTCCTTTTCGAGCTTGTACAGACTCTGAGTTGGACATTGGAACCTTGATTTTGTTCTTCTCATTTGTAAATGTTGATTGCAATGTTCAATTGTTTGATAATTTCGATTTTGTTAATATCAATGTCTTTAATGTCTTTACTTGTTCGGAATAAATAAATAAATAAATAAATAAATAAATAAATAAAAACTCGAACTCGAACTCGTAATCTATCTCGAACACGAACACTTATCTCAAACTGGAACTATCTCGAACTCTCTCTCGAACTCGAACTCTGTCTCGAACTCTATCTCGAACTATCTCGAACGCGGACTCGATCTTGAACTATCTCTAGCTAAAACTCGAATTCAAACTCGAACTCTCGACCTCGAGCTCTATCTCAAACTCCAAATCTATCTCGAACTCGGCAAAAATCTTGTATGTGAATACTTGGACAATAAACTTATACATTCTTTGATTCATTCAACTCGAGCTCGAACTTGAACTCGAACTATAACTCGAACTATCTCGAACTAACTCCACCTCGAACTCTATCTCAAACTCTCTCTCGAACTCGAACTATATCTCGAACTCGAACTCTATTTCGAACTCGAACTATCTCGAGCTAAAACTCGAATTCGAACGATCTCAATCTCGAACTCGAACTCCATCTCGGAATCAAACTCTAACTCGAAATCGAACTCCAACTACAAATCGAACGAACTCGAACTCTATCTCGAACTCGAACTCTATCTCGAACTCGAACTCTATCTCGAACTCTATCTCGAACGTGAATTCGAACGCATTCTCTATCTCGAATACAAAGGCAAATTCCTATTCATTATTCATTCATTCAACTCTAACTCGAGCTCGAACCTGAACGTGAACTCGATCTCTATCGTACTTTATCTCGAACTCTATCGAACTTTATCTCGAACTCTATCGAAATTTATCTCGAACTCGAACTCTATCTCGAACTCGAAGTCTACCTCGAACTCGAACTCTATCTCGAACTCTCTCTAGAACTCGAACTCGATCTCGGTCTCGATCTCGATCTCGAACTCGAATTCGAACTCTAACACTATCTAGAACTCTCTCCCAAACTCGAACGTACTCGATCTCGAACTCGAACTCAATCTTGAACTGGAACTCGAACTCCAACTCGAACTCAATCTCGAACTCGAACTATATCTCGAACTCTCACTCGAACTCGAACTCTATCTCGAACTCGAACTCTATCTCGAACTCCAACTCCAACTCCAACTTGAACTCGAAAACTAACACGACCTCTATCAGGAACTCTATCTCGAACTCGAACACTATCTATCTCGAACTCGAACTCGAACTCGAACTCGAGTTGGAGTTCAATTTAAGGGCGGAGCACCAAGGCAAATTCCTTGTATGTGAATACTTGGCCAATAAACGTATTCATTCATTCATTCATACGTTCATTCGTTCACTTAACTCGAACTGGAGCTCAACTTGAACTCGAATTCGAACTCGAACTATATCTCGAACTCGAACTCGCACTTGAACTCGTACTGTATCTCGAACTAGATCTCGAACTCGAGTTCGAGCTCGACGTGCGGGCGGAGCACCAAGGCAAATTCCTTTTATGTGAATACATGCCCAAAAAACGTATTCGTTCATTCATTCATTCATTCATTCAGTCATTCATTCATTCATTCATTCATTCATTCATTCATTCATGCATTCAGTCAACTCGAACTCGAACTCGCTCTCGAACTCAAACTCGAACTCTATCTCGATCTCGAACTCGAATTCGAACTTGAACTCGAACTCTATCTTGAATAACTATCTCTCGAACTCGAACTCTATCTCGAACTATCTCGAACTCTCTCTCGAACTCGAACTATCTCGAACTCTATCTCGATCTCGAACTCGAACTTTATCTTGATCTCGAACTCGAACTATCTTGAACTCGATCTATCTCTAGCTAAAACTCGAATTCGAACGAACTATCTCGACCTCGACCTCTATCTCGAACTCGAAATCTATCTCGAACTCGAACTTTATCTCGAACTCTATGTGTAGGGGTGTAAAATGAGGGTAGAAGCAACAGGTAGCAAGGTGAAAAGTAAAAGTGGCAGGCAGACAAATCCAGGGCAAAAATCAAAAAGGGCCACTTTTCAACATAATTGTATAAGGGGTAAGAGTGTTGTAAAAACAAGCCTGAAGGCTTTGTATTAATGCAAGGAGCATTCGTAATAAGGTGGATGAGTTGATTGTGCAGATAGCTATTAATGATTATCATGTAGTTGGGATCACGGAGACATGGCTACAGGGTGGCCAAGGCTGGGAGCTGAACATCCAGGGATATTCAATATTCAGGAGGGATAGACAGAAAGGAAAAGGAGGTGGGGTAGCGTTGCTGGTTAGAGAGGAGATTAACGCAATAGAAAGGAAGGACATTAGCTTGGAGGGTGTGGAATCGATATGGGTAGAGCTGCGAAACACTAAGGGGCAGAAAACGCTAGTGGGAGTTGTGTACAGGCAACCTAACAGTAGTAATGGAGTTGGGGATGGCATCAAACAGGAAATTAGAAATGCGTGCAACAAAGGTAAAACAGTTATAATGGGAGACTTCAATCTACATATAGATTGGGTGAATCAAATTGGCAGGGGTGCTGAGGAAGAGGATTTCTTGGAATCTATGCGGGATAGTTTTCTAAACCAACATGTAGAGGAACCAACGAGAGAGCAGGCTATTCTAGACTGGGTATTGAGTAATGAGGAAGGGTTAGGTAGCAGTCTTGTTGTGCGTGGCCCCTTGGGCAAGAGTGACCATAATATTGTTGAGTTCTTCATGAGGATGGTGAGTGGCATAGTTAATTCAGAAACAAGGGTTCTGAACTTAAAGAAAGATAACTTTGAGGGTATGAGACGTGAATTGGCCAAGATAGACTGGCAATTTATTCTTAAAGGGTTGACGGCGGATATGCAATGGAAGGCATTTAAAGGCTGCATGGATGAACTACAACAATTGTTCATCCCAGTTTGGAAAAATAATAAATCAGGGAAGGTAGTGCATCCGTGGATAACAAGGGAAATCAGGGATTGTATCAAAACAAAAGATGAAGCATACAAATTAGCCAGAAAAAGAAGCCTACCAGAGGAATGGGAGAAATTCAGAGTCCTGCAGAGGAGGACAAAGGGCTTAATTAGGAAAGGTAAAATAGATTTTGAAAGAAAACTGGCAGGCAACATAAAAACTGACTGCAAAAGTTTTATAGATATGTGAAGAGAAAAAGATTAGTTAAAACAAATGTAGGTACCTTGCAGTCAGAAACAGGCGAATTGATCATGGGGAACAAGGACATGGCAGACCAATTGAATAACTACTTTGGTTCTGGCTTCACTGAGGAAGACATAAATAATCTGCCGGAAATAGCAGGGGACCGGGGGTCAAATGAGATGGAGGAACTGAGTGAAATCCAGGTTAGCCGGGAAGTGGTGTTAGGTAAATTGAATGGAGTAAAGGCCGATAAATCCCCAGGGCCAGATAGGCTGCATCCCAGAGTACTTAAGGAAGTAGCCACAGAAATAGTGGATGCATTAGTGATAATTTTTCAAATCTCTTAAATTCTGGAGTAGTTCCTGAGGATTGGAGGGTAGCTAATGTAACCCCATTTTAAAAAAAGGGATGGAGAGAGAAAACGGAGAATTACAGACCAGTTAGTCTAGCATCGGTGGACAAAGTCATTGGACAAAGTCAGCGTGGATTTATGAAAGGGAAATCATGTTTGACGAATGTTATAGAATTTTTCGAGGATGTAACTAGTAGAGTGGATAAGGGAGAACCAGTGGATGTGTTATATCTGGACTTTCAGAAGGCTTTCGACAAGGTCCCACATAAGAGATTAGTATACAAACTTAAAGCAAACTGTATTGGGTGTTCAGTATTGATGTGGATAGAGAACTGGCTGGCAGAAAGGAAGCAAAGAGTAGGAGTAAACGGGTCCTTTTCAGAATGGCAGTCAGTGACCAGTGGTGTACCGCAAGGCTCAGTGCTGGGACCCCAGCTATTTACAATATATATTAATGATTTGGACGAGGGAATTCAATGCAACATCTCCAAGTTTGCGGATGACACGAAACTGGGGGGCAGTGTTAGCTGTGAGGAGGATGCTAGGAGGCTGCACGGTGACTTGGATAGGTTGGGTGAGTGGGCAAATGCATGGCAGATGCAGTATCATGTGGATAAATGTGAGGTTATCAACTTTGGTGGCAAAACAGGATGGTAGACTATTATCTGAATGGTGGCCGATTAGGAAAAGGGGAGATGCAACGAGACCTGGGTGACATGATACACCAGTCATTGAAAGTAGGCATGCAGGTGCAGCAGGCAGTGAAGAAAGCGAATGGTATGTTAGCATTCATATCAAAAGGATTTGAGTATAGGAGCAGGGAGGTTCTACTGCAGTTGTACAGGGTCTTGGTGAGACCACACCTGGAGTATTGCGTACAGTTTTGGTCTCCTAATCTGAGGAAAGACATTCTTGCCATAGAGGGAGTACAGAGAAGGTTCCCCAGACTGATTCCTGGGATGTCAGGACTTTCATATGAAGAAAGACTGGATAGACTTGGCTTGCACTCGCTAGAATTTAGAAGATTGAGGTGGGGTCTTAGAGAAACTTACAAAATTATTAAGGGGTTGGACAGGCTAGATGCAGGAAGATTGTTCCCGATGTTGGGGAAGTCCAGAACAAGGGGTCACAGTTTAAGGATAAGTGTGAACTCTTTTAGGACCGAGATGAGAAAAACATTTTTCACACAGAGAGTGGTGAATCTGTGGAATTCTCTGCCACAGAAGGTAGTTGAGGCCAGTTCATTGGCTATATTTAAGAGAGAATTAGATGTAGCCCTTGTGGCTAAAGGTATCAGGAGGTATGGAGAGAAGGCTGGTACAGGATACTGAGTTGCATGATCAGCCATGATCATATTGAATGGCGGTGCAGGCTAGAAGGGCCGAATGGCCTACTCCTGCACCTATTTGCTATGTTTCTATGTTTCTATGTATGTTTCTATCTCGAACTATCTCGAACGCGAACTCGATCTCGAACTGGAACTCGAAATCTATCTCGAACTCGAACTCGAATTCGATCTCGAACTCGAGTTGGAGGTCGAGTTACGGGCGGAGCACCAAGGCAAATTCCTTGCATGTGAGTACTTGACAAATCAACGTATTCATTCATTCATTCATTCATTCATTCATTCATTCATTCATTCATTTAAGTCGAACTCCAGTTCGAACTTGAACTTGAACTCCAACTTCAACTCCAACTTGAACTCGAATTCTAACTCGAACTCTATCATGCACTTGAACTCGCACTCGAACTCGTACTCTATCTCGAACCCGGGCGGAACACCAAGGCTAATTCCTTGTATGTGAATACATGGTCAATAAAATTAATCATCCATTCATTAATGCATTCCTTCAACTCGAACTCTCTCTCGAACTCAAACTCGAACTCTATCTCGAACTCGATCTCGATCTCGACCTCGAATTCGCACTCGAACTCGTACTCTATCTCGAACACGATCTCGAACTCGAACTCGAGTTGGAGATCGAATTCGAGTTCGAGTTCGAGTTCGACTTGCGGGCGGAGCACCAAGGCAAATTCATTTTTGAGGCAGCGACTCCGGTAAATCCCTTCAATGGTGGGGAGGTCGGAGCCGGTGATGGACTGGGTAGTTGTCGAACCAGGCCATGGTACAACCAGACAATATGTTCTCCACTTTACACCTGTAGAATTTCAAGAGAATCCTCTTTGACATACCGAATCTCCGTAATCTTCTCAGCAAGTAGAGACGTTGATATGCTTTATTTATAATTGCATCAGTGTGCTGGGTCCAGGAAAGATCGTCGGAAATATGCTAGCCCAGGAATTTGAAAATGTTAAACGGGATTGTGGAACCTCATTCTTCCTCTTCCAAAGTCCACAATCAGTTCATTGGTGTTACTGATATTGAGAGCCAGGTAATTGTGCTGGCACCATTTGGTCAATCGGTCGATCTCACTTCTTTCACGCTCGTCGCCATTTGTAATTCGTCCAACAATGGTGGTTGTCGGTGAACTTGAAGATGGAGTTCGCACTGTGTCCGGCTACACAGTCATGAGTATGGAATGAGTGGAGCAGGGGGCTGAGCACGCAGCCTTGTGGTGCTCCCGTATTGATTGTTAATGAGGATGGCGCATTTCTACCTACTTCTTGCAAGTGAAGCAGAAACCTTTGAAGCAACAAAACCCACGCCGAGGTAAGTGGGTGTTTGTTGGAAATCCAAGCGCCTGTTGTTAACGAAGACAGCTAGCTGTCGCTTAGCTTCATTGTTGTGTAAATGGAATGCTGGTGACACTGTTTTGCCTTCGCTCAGCTTTAGACGCCACTGTCGTAGGTATACTGCAAAAGTCCCCATGTCTTGACTCAAGGAGCTTTCGATTCTCTGCCACACTTTGTGTCTCATCAGGATGGCTAGATCGTAAGCATACCCATATTTTCCAGCGATGGTCTCTGGGAGGTAATGGATGTACACGGTGAAAAGCAGCGGAGCCAAGACATATCCCTGTGGGACGCCATTCTTCAGTCTACTTAGCGTACTCTGCCGTCCATCACAGGTCTTAAGCACAGAGCTGCGGTTAAATATCAGCTCCATGATGTAGAGTACCATGCGCCTGTCTGGCCGCACCCGAAGTAGCTTTGTAGTTAGTCCCCGGTGCTACATGGTGTCATAGGCAGCTGTCAGATCCGTAAGAACAACCCCTGCCTTCTCATTTGCCTCAAAGCAGTCCTCGATGTCTTGGGTGAGGAGGGTTACCTGGTCTGCAGTGGATCTACCTTGGCGGAAACCAGCCTGCTCGTGGGGTAGTTGAGGGTCTATGATGGTCACTGTGTCACTGGGCATTTGTCGGGTTCGGATGTAGCTCTGCCGGTCAGGCGGTTGACTGTGTGCCATGCTTTACCGCTAGCGTTGGTGAAATCGATCGGTTCAACCGTCTCAATCCAGCGTTCTTGTCGTTTCTCATCCAAGCGTGTGAGCAATGTAGTGGAAGTGGTTTCAGAATCCTCTTTGGTGCCAGCAGCAGTATGATCTTCGTATAGCTGTTGACACTCATCATCCCAACATGGGATGTAATCCCTCTGGTAGCTACGGGGGGGTGGTTTTCTTGCCTGCACTGATAAGCATGTTGCAGTAGGCTTGGTAGGAAGAGTCCAGGTTGGTATTGTCTGCGGGTGGAAGGCCCGAGGAGGCTGCGTTTGTAAGTTGTTGGAACTTGTCCCAGTCGGCCTTGCAGAAGTTCCACGGCTCGATGTTAGAGCAACGAGTGGTGTTGTGGTGATGAGTGATGGTCGGTGCTGTGACCCAGGGAACTTCTCCAGAACCCGGCGCGTTGGTAGCTGATGGTTCTTTGTGTTACTGGCAAAGGATAGGTCTGGGTTTGTACCAGTGTTCCAGCGGGCTGAATGGAAGCTGTTTGGCTCCTTTGGATCATACAGAAGCGTGAGGTCATTGGCAGATGCCCAATCTATGAGGCTGTGTCCATCACTATTCCATCTTGAGTAGCCCCGTTCAGTGTGGTGGTAGTTGACATCACCTGAGTATACACAGGGTGGGGTGAACACTGGTATGCATGTTATAGCCAGACGCACTGGGGGTGGCTTGTACACATTGATGATGGTGACGTCCTGAACCTTCAATGCAAGCCATTACAGATCTGAGTCTTCTGCAGACTGCCCTTCTATAGCCCAATCCGTGTCATCTCTGATGAAAGTGGCCAGACCATATATACTACTTGGTGTGAAAGTAGCTAGTGTGAATTCAGGAATTGTGTATTTCTCCACGGTTTCGCAGTGTGTCTCCTGCAGGAGTATGACATTCGCTTAGTTGGTGTATGCTAGCTGCTCAATAATTGATATCTTAGTATTTCTACCAATTCAAACAGGCTTGTATGTGGATGAGGAAGTCGAGGATCCAATTGCAGAGGGATGCGCACAGACCAAGTTCCATGAGTTTGGTAACCAGCTTAGTTTTAGTCAAAAAAATAATTATGTAATGGCTCGCAGAAGGCCGGATTGGCCAGGTCTAGGAGCAACACAACCAGGACAACTTTCGTGCCGCCCACTCGCTAGTTCCCGTAACCGCTCCTCCCACTTTGGGCCCTAGGTGAAGTGGCGGTGCTCCTTGCCCTCTGGACCCTGGCTACAAATGACGCTCTACAGGTCCCTTGGTAACCAGTTTTTTTTTAATTTAATCAAAAATATTTATTCAAATAATAAAACAATATATACAGTATAGTAAAAAACAAAACAGAAACCACCACCATAATACACGACGAACAAATATACAAAATAAACTACTATACAACTATGTTACAATCCTTGTCACTGATGCATTCAAACACCCCGCGGTACTCAGCATTCCCGGAAATCCCGCAGGATGTCAGTGGAAAGCACGTAGTCCCTCCCTAACACCACCCTGCCGCGGAGTAGCCGCGAAAAAGGGACAGGCAGCCGGCTCGGGCAGAGCCCTCTTCCGCCTGGCGTCGTGACTAGCGGATGGCCAGCATGGCCAGGCCCAGGAGCAACCCAAGTATGACATCTTCAGCACTACCCTCTCCCTACGCACAGGGTGTCCAAGGATGAGGATGGTGGGTGTAAAATGTAGTCATAAGGCAAGAAGCAGCCCCTTTAGATAATAGAACAGGGCCTGCAACCTCACACACTCCATATACACGTGGCACTTGGTAACCAGTTTTGAGGGGAAGCTGGGTGCTAAGTATAGAGCTGCTGTCTATGAGGAACAACCTGACGTATGTTTTAGTTATTCTCCAAGTGGTCCAGTGCAGGATGGAGTGCCAGCGTGATCACATTCTCCGTTGATCTTTTGTTGGTATCGGCAAATTATACTGCGTTCAGGTTGTTATAGAGGTAGGAGTTGGTGTGTGCCATCACCGTCCTCTTAAAGCACTTCATCACCACATACGTTAGTGGCAGCGATCGGTAGTCATTGAGGCACGTTACCTTACCAATATTGACACCGGTATTAATTGTGCTCTTTTATTGTAGATGGGAACCTCAAACCTCAGCAAACCTCAGGAGGGGAATAGCGGACTGAAGAGGGAGAGTTTATGTAGGTACGCGAGAGATAGGTGTTTGATTCCGTGCAGACAGGCGGTGCCAGTGGTATCAGCCCATGCCATCTGTAAAGAGAGGGTGGAGCAGGTTCACTCTC
Organism: Malacoraja senta; assembly: GCA_038087875.1. Classification (NCBI taxonomy): domain Eukaryota; kingdom Metazoa; phylum Chordata; class Chondrichthyes; order Rajiformes; family Rajidae; genus Malacoraja; species Malacoraja senta. Next base: position 380,223 of record JAXLNO010000051.1, on the reverse strand, counting down.
GCCTGGTTAGGTGCTGTAAAAGTAGACATATAGGTTTATCATCCCCGGTCACTATAAGCCACTGCGTATTGCCCTTCACGGCGGAAATAACTTCACCCTTGCGAAGGGGCCCCCGCCGGGGACTGAACCCCACACCTTCCGGGCATCTTCCTGATGTTTTTTCGTCGATGTGGTGCCATCTGGCTCGACTGCAACAGGCAGATGTCGGCTCATGGGTGTCCCCCGAGTCACAGGCCGTTGGTTCCACACAATGGAAGTTAATGTACGTATCTGCTGTTATAGACCATTCATTCGCTTCATCAGCCCTGCTGCTTGTGGGTAATACTGGATGTGGAGGATCCACTGCACCCCATTATTAGCTGCCCACTGATGTACTTTGTTACCGGTAAAGTGGGACCCATAGTCAGACTGAATCTCCCATGGGGGACCATAGACGGCCATTAGCTGGTACAGTCCATGTATCTCCAGCCCTGGGAATGCTACTGTGTCATCCATACAGCCATACCGTCTGCAACTGCCCACGAGTCGGTGTCCAGGCGGACTGGAGTAATGTCATCAGACAAAGGGTGGGCGGCCGCCTGCCAGACGGCCTTACCTGCAACCCAACGACTAGCCATCATTAAACCATACCTGTTGTTATTCGTCAGGGGGAGATGGACCCCCCGCCCCAGGAATGGGGGAGGCAGGAGGTGGCTCTGGTAGTGGGTGACCAACTGAGGGGAGGATCTTGACTTCCTCATGCAGAAGGCTAACAACGCCGGGACCTCGTTCAGCCCAACCAGACATGTACCATTTCCATTTTACAATACAGGAGCGCGGTGCGTGTTCCTCCTTATGGGAGACGTTGGCGAACTTAACCCAGGTCATAATAGCTAAGTGAGGTTGCATAACCACTATCCCACCCACTATCTCACCCCATGCGGCCTAACAAGTGGAGAGGTGCGGCCGTTCCTGAATACCGGCCCGGAGCTTCAAGCCATCTGTGGCAGAATACCACGGATTTACTACCCTCTGACCAATGAAATTCCTCATCATTTTATTTTAAATAGTACGTCTTATTATTCTGAGGCTAGTCAGAGGGTGGTGAATCTATGGAATTCTGCCACAGACGGCTGTGGGTGCCTCTCATTGCTGAGGTTTGAGGTTCCCATCTACAATAAAAGGGCACAAATAATACAATATTGGTAAGGTAACGTGCCTCAATGACTACAGCCCAACATCTGTGGTGATGAAGTGCTTTAAGAGGACGGTAATGGCGCACATGAACTCCTACCTCTATAACAACCTGAACGCAGTATAATTTGCCGATAGCAACAAAAGATCAACGGAGAACGTGATCACGCTGGCACTCTATCCTGCACTGGACCACTTGGAGAATAACTAAAACATTCGTCAGGCTGTTCCTCATAGACAGCAGCTCTATACTTAATACCCAGCTTCCCCTCAAAACTGGTTACCAAGTGCCACGTGTATATGGAGTGTGTGAGGTTGCAGACACTGTTCTATTATCTAAAGGGGCTGCTTCTTGCCTTCTGGCTACATTTCTCACCCACCATCCTCATCTTTGGATACCCTGTTCGTAGGGAGAGGATAGTGCTGAATATGCCCTGGGCCTGGCCATGCTGGCCATCCGCTAGTCACGACGCCAGGCGGAAGAGGGCTCTGTCCGAGCCAACTGCCTGCCCCTTTTCCGGGGCTACATCCGCGCTCGGATGGTGTTAACGAGGGACTACGTGCTTTCCACTGACACCCTGGGGGATTTCCGGGACTGCTGGGCACCGCGGGGGTTTGAATGCATCCTTGACAAGGATTGTAACATAGTTGTATAGTAGTTTATTTTTGTATATTTGTTCGTTGTGTATTATGGTGGTGGGTTCTGTTTTGCTTTTTACTGTACTGTATATATTGTTTTAATATTTGAATAAATATTGTTGATTAAATTGTAACAAAAACTGGTTACCAAGGGACGAGTAGAGCGTCATTTGTAGCCAGGGTCCAGAGGGCAAGGAGCACCGCCACTTCACCTAGGGTCCAAAGGGAGAGGAGCGGTTACGGGAACTAGGGAGTGGGCGGTACCGAAGATGTCCTGGTTGGGTTGCTCCTTGGCCTGGCCAATGCGTCCTTCTGCGAGCCATTGCATTTTTTTGGGGATTAAAAACAAAGCTGGTTACCAAACTCATGGAACTTGGTCTCTGCGCATCCCTCTGCAATTGGATCCTCGACTTCCTCATCCACAGTCTGTTTGAATTGGTAGAAATACTAAGATATCCATTATTCAGCAGCTAGCATACACCAAATAAGCGAATGTCATACTCCTGCAGGAGACACACTGCGAAAATGTGGAGAAATACACAATTCCTGAATTCACACTAGCTACTTTCACACCACGTAGTATATATGGTCTGGCCACTTTCATCAGAGATGACACGGATTGGGCTATAGAAGGGCAGTCTGCAGAAGACTGATATCTGGAATGGCTTGCAGTGAAGGTTCAGGACGTCACCATCATCAATGTGTACAAGCCACCCCCAGTGCGTCTGGCTACAACATGCATACCAGTGTTCACCCCTCCCTGTGTATACTCAGGTGATGTCAACTGCCACCACACCGAATGGGACTACTCAAGATGGAATAGTGATGGAAACAGCGTCATAGATTGGGCATCCGCCAATGACCTCACGCTTCCGTATGATCCAAAGGAGCCAAACAGCTTCCATTCAGCCAGCTGGAACACTGGTACAAACCCACACCTAGCCTTTGCCAGTAACACAAAGAACCACCAGTTACCAACGCGCCTGGTTCTGGAGAAATTCCCACGGTCACAGCACCGACCATCACTCATCACCACAACACCACTGGTTGCTCCAACATCGAGCGGTGGAACTTCTGCAAGGCCGACTGGGACAAGTTCCAACAAATTACAAATGCAGCCACCTCGGGCCTTCCTCCCCCAGACAGTACCAACCTGGACTCTTCCAACCAAGCCTACTGCAACATGCTTATCAGTGCAGGCAAGAAAACCACCCCCCGTGGCTAGCAGAGGGATTACATCCCATGCTGGGATGACGGGTATCACCAGATATACGAAGATCATACTGCTGCTGGCACCAAAGAGGATTCTGAAACCACTATCACTACATTGCTCACACGCTTGGATGAGAAACGACAAGAACGCTGGATTGAGACGGTTGAATCGATCGATTTCACCAACACGGTAAAGCATGGCACACAGTCAACCGCCTGACCGGCAGAGCTACATCCAAACCCGACAAATGCCCAGTGACACAGTAACCATCATAAACCCTCAACTACCCCACGAACAGGCTGGTTTCCGCCAAGATCGATCCACTGCAGACCAGGTAACCCTCCTCACCCAAGACATCGAGGACTGCTTTGAGGCAAATGAAAAGGCACGGGTTGTTCTTACGGATCTCACAGCTGCCTACCGTGTGGCACCGGGGACTAACTGCAAAGCTACTTTGGGTGCTGCCAGACAGGCGCATGGTACGCTACATCGTGGAGCTGATATTTAACCGCAGCTTTGTGCTTGAGACCAGTGATGGACAGCAGAGTAGGATAGGTAGACTGCAGAATGGCATCCCACAGGGATCTGTCTTGGCTCCGCTGCTTTTCACCGTGTACATCCATTACCTTCCAGATACCATCGCTGGAAAGTATGGGTATGCTGACGATCTAGCCATCCTGATGAGACACAAAGAGAGGCAGACAATCGAAAGCTCCTTGAGTCAAGACATGGGGACTTTGGCAGTATACCTACGACAGTGGCATCTAAAGCTGAGCGAAGTTCCACTTGGATAGATGCAGACGGTTCTATCTGCCCAGAGAGTTTACCTCCACTGTTGTGACTGCAGCCTATATTCCCCATGATGCTAATGCCAAGCTTGCACTGAAAGATCTGCATACTGCCATTAGCAAACAACAGACTCACAACCCCGAGGCAGCCTTCATTGTTGCGGGTGACTTCAATCACTCCAACCTGAAGACTGTACTCCCCAAATTCCACCAACATGTCTCCTTCGCCACTAGAGAAGACAAGACACTGGACAAAGTGTACACCAACATGGCTGCAGCTTACAAAGCCGTCCCCCTCCCCCACCTTGGACAGTGTGATCACCTCTCATTGTTCCTACTCCCAAAGTACTCCCCACTCATCAGACGGGTTAAACCCACTGTGAGGACAATTAAAGTCTGGTCAGAGGAGGCGGACTCCACACTTCAGCAGTGTTTTGGAAACACTGACTGGAAGGCGTTTGCAGCCCAGGCCACCCTTGACTCCCACACGGACATTGACTCCTATACATCCTCTGTTCTGGACTTTATAAACTCCACCATCAACAGTGTCACCTCCCTCAAACAGGTGACCATATTCCCGAATCAGAAGCCATGGATGAACAGCGAGGACAGGCTACTGCTGAAAGCACGGGACACCGCTTTCAGGTCAGGCGATGCCCGAGCCTATACTTCATCCAGGGCTAACCTGAAGAGGGGCATAAAGAAGGCCAAGCTCTGCCATAAGCTCAGGATTGAGGAGCACTTCAACAACAACTCCGACCCCCGACGCATGTGGCAAGGCATCCAGGCCATCACGGACTTTAGACCCACCAACACCACCCCCACATCCAGCAACGCCTCCTTCATTGAAGAGCTTAACCACTTCTATGGCCGCTTCGATAGGGACAATCTAGAGATGGCCATCAAGGCGGTGCTCCCTGCCGATTACCAGCCCCTCTCTCTCATCCCCTACGACGTGTACGTGGCACTGAGTAGGACTAATGCACGTAAGGCTGCTGGTCCTGACGGCATCCCCGGGCGCGTCCTCATGGCCTGTGCTGCGCAGCTGACAGACGTCTGGACTGACATCTTCAACCTGTCACTTGCCCAAGCAGTTGTGCCCACGTGCCTTAAATCCACCTCCATCGTGCCGGTGCCAAAACACTCCACTGCGGCAAGCCTCAGCGACTTCCGCCCAGTTGCACTTACTCCCATCATCGCCAAGTGCTTCAAGAGGATGGGCCTGGCACACCTCAAAGGCTGCCTACCCCCCACATTGGATCCCTATCAGTTTGCCTACCGCAAGAACAGGAGTACGGAGGATGCCATCTCAACGGCACTTCATTCCGCCCTCTCCCACCTCGACAACAGAGACACTTACGTTAGAATGCTGTTCATCGATTACAGCTCAGCATTCAACACCATCATACCCTCTAAACTGATCACCAAACTCGGTGACCTGGGCATCGACCCCTCCCTCTGCAACTGGATACTGGACTTTTTAACCAACAGACCCCAGTCTGTTAGGTTAGACAAGCACACCTCTTCAAACCTCACCCTGAACACCGGCGTTCCACAGGGCTGTGTGCTGAGCCCCCTCCTCTACTCCCTCTTCACCTATGACTGCACACCTGTACATGGTACTAACACCGTCATCAAGTATGCAGATGATACAACGGTGATTGGCCTCATCAGTAACAACGATGAGTCGGCCTATAGGGAGGAGGTCCAGCTCCCCCCTAGCAGCATGGTGCGCTGTCAACAACCTGGCCCTTAACTCCAAGAAGACCAAGGAGCTCATTGTAGACTTCAGGAAGTCTAGGGGCGGCACGCACACCTCCATCCACATTAACGGGACGGAGGTGGAACGTGTTTCCAGCTTAAGGTTCCTGGGGGTCAACATGTCCGATGACCTCTCTTGGACCCACAATACCTCAACTCTGGTCAAGAATGCTCACCAGCGTATCTTCTTCCTGAGGAGACTAAAGAAGGTTCATCTGTCTCCTCAGATTCTGGTGAACTTCTACCGCTGCACCATCGAGAGCATCGTTACCAACTGTATCACAGTATGGTATGGCAACTGCTCTGTCTCCGACCGGAAAGCACTGCAGAGGGTGGTGAAAATTGCCCAACGTATCACCGGTTCCTCACTCCCCTCCATTGAGTCTGTCCAAAGCAAGCGATGACTGCGAAGGACGCGCAACATCGTCATGGACTGCTCTCACCCCAACCACAGACTGTTTACACACCTCACATCCGGGAGGCGCTACAGGTCCCTCCGTTGCCGGACCAGCAGGTTCAGGAACAGCTTCTTCCCTGCGGCTCTTACACTACTCAACCCTGTACCTCGGTGATTGCCAGTCACCCCCACCCCCGGACACTCCTCCCACCAGGATTTATTAGATTTATTTATTGCTCACACTTATGCCGCTCTGCTAGGGAGATGCTAACTGCATTTCGTTGTCTCTGTACTGTACACTGCACAATGACAATAAAGTTGAATCTGAATCTGAATCTGAATCTGAAGGCAAAACTGTGTCAACAGCATTCCATTTTCAACCTCTCACTTCTGAGGTCTGAGGTCCCCACCTGCTTCAAAAGGGCATCAATTATACCAGTGCCCAAGAAGAGTAAGGTGACGTGCCTCAATGACAATCGACCTGTGGCACTAACGCCTGTGGTGATGAAGTGCTTTGAGAGGTTGATCATGACGCAGATCAACTCCTACCGCGACAAAAACCTGGACCCACTGCAGTTCGCTTACCGCCACAACAGATCAACGGTGGATGCTATCTCGCTGGCCCTCCACTCCGCTCTGGACCACTTGGACAACAAAAACTCATATGTCAGGCTGTTATTCATCGATTACAGCTCGGCATTTAACACAATCATCCCCTCCAAGCTGGTTACCAAACTCGCAGAACTGGGTCTCTATGCATGCCTCTGCAATTGGATCCTCGACTTCCTCACTCTCAGACCACAGTCTGTTCGTATTGGTGGAAATGTGTCAGAGTCTATAACAATTAGCACGGGAGCACCTCAAGGCTGCGTGCTCAGTCCCCTGCTGTACTCACTCTATACTCATGACTGCGTAGCGGGACATAGTGCGAACTCCATCATCAAGTTCGCTGATGACACCACTGTTGTGGGACGTATCACTGATTGGGATGAGTCAGAGTATAGAAGAGAGATCGAGCAACTGTCCATATGGTGCCAGCACAACAATCTGGCCCTAAACACCAGCAAAACCAAGGAACTGATTGTGGACTTTGGAAGGAGTAGGATGGGGACCCACAGTCCCGTTTATATCAACGGGTCGATGGTTGAAAGGGTCAAGAGCTTCAAATTCCTGGGCGTGCACATCTCTGAAGATCTTTCCTGGTCCGAGAACAATGATGCCATTATTAAGAAAGCACATCAGCGCCTCTACTTCCTGAGAAGATTACGGAGAGTCGGTTTGTCAAGGAGGACTCTCTCTAACTTCTACAGGTGGACAGTAGGGAGCATGCTGACCGGTTGCATCGTGGCTTGGTTCGGCAACTTGAGTGCCCTGGAGAGGAAAAGACTACAAAAGGTAGTAAACACTACCCAGTCCATCATCGGCTCTGACCTCCCTTCCATCGAGGGGATCTACCACAGTCGCTGCCTCCAAAAGGCTGGCAGCATCATCAAGGACCCACACCATCCTGGCCACACACTCATCTCCCTACTACCTTCAGGTAGAAGGTACAGGAGCCTGAAGACTGCAACGACCAGGTTCAGGAACAGCTACTTCCCCACAGCCATCAGGCTATTAAACCTGGCTCGGACATAACACTGAACTTTACTAGCCAATACTGTTATTTGCACTTTATCAGTATATTGACCATTGTGTATATATTTATAGAATGCCTTGTAGTAAATGCCTACTATGTTCTGTTGTGCTCAAGCAAAGCAAGAATTTCATTGTCCTACCAGGGACACATGACATTAAACTCACTTGACTTGACTTGACTTGACTTGACTTCCATCTACACAACAATGAAGCTAAGCTAGCTAGCTGTCTTCGTTAACAACAGGCGCTTGGACTTCGAACAAACACCCACTTACCTCGCCGTGGGTGTTTGTTGCTTCAAAGGTTTATGCTTCACTAACAAGAAGAAGGTAGAAATACGTCATCCTCAATAACAATCAATACGGGAGCACCTCAAGGCTGCGTGCTCAGCCCCCTGCTCCACTCACTCCATACTCATCACTGTGTAGCCGGACACAGTGCGAACTCCATTTTCAAGCTCATCGACAACACCAGCATTGTTGGGCGAATTACAGATGGTGATGAGTGTGAAAGGAATGAGATCGACCGATTGGCCAAATGATGCCAGCACAATAACCTGGCTCTCAATATCAGTAAAACCAATGAACTGATTGTGGACTTTGGAAGAGGAAGAATGAGGTTCCATAATCCCGTTTATATCAACGGAACGATGGTGGAGAGAGTGAACATTTTCAAATTCCTGGCGTGCATATTTCCGAAGATCTTTCCTGGACCCAGCAGACTAATGCAATTATAAATAAAGCATATCAACGCCTCTACTTCCTGAGAAGATTACGGAGATTCGGTGTGTCAAAGAGGATTCTCTTGAACATCTACAAGTGTAAAGTGGAGAACATATTGTCTGGTTGCATCATGGCCTAGTTCGACAACTACCCAGTCCATCACCGGCTGTGACCTCCCCACCATTGAAGGGATTTACCGGAGTCGCTGCCTCAAAAAAGAATTTGCCTTGCTGCTCCGCCCGCAAGTCCTACTCGAACTCGAACTCGAGTTCGACATCGTGTTCGAGATAGAGTACGAGTTCGAGTGCGAATTCGAATTCGATATCGAGATCGAGTTCGAGATAGAGTTCGAGTTTGAATTCGAGAGAGAGTTCGAGTTCGAGTTAGAGTTGACGGAATGCATGAATGAATGAATGAATGTTTATTGGCCACGTTTATCGTACAAGGAGTTTGCCTTGGTGCTCCGCCCGTAAGTCGAAATCCAACTCGAGTTCGGGATCGAATTCGAATTCGAGTTCGAGATAGATTTCAAGTTCGAGTTCGAGATAGATTTCGATTTCGAGATAAAGTTCGAGGTCGAGATAGTTCAAGTTCGAATTCGAGTTTTAGCTAGAGATAGAGTTCGAGTTCAAGATAGAGTTCGAGTTCGAGTTCAAGATAAAGTTCGAGATCGAGTTTGATATCGAGTTTGCGTTCGAGATAGTTCGAGATAGAGTTCATGTTCGAGAGAGAGTTCGAGATATTTCGAGTTCGAGATAAGAGTTCGAGTTCGAGTTTTAGTTAGAGAGAGAGTTAGAGATAGAGTTCGAGAGAGAGTTCGAGAGAGAGTTCGAGATAGATTTCGAGATCGATTTCGAGTTCGAGAGAGAGTTAGAGTTCGTGATAGTTCGCGTTCAAGATAGAGTTCGAGTTCAAGTTCGCATTCGAGTTCGAGATCGAGATGGAGTTCAAGATAGAGTTCGAGTTTGAGTGAGAGAGAGAGAGAGAGAGAGAGAGAGAGAGTTGACTGAATGCATGAATAAATGAATGAATAAGTTTATTGACCATGTATTCACATACAATGAATTTGCCTTGATGCTCCGCCCTCAAGTCGAGTTCGAGTTCGGGATATTCGTGATAGTTCGAGTTAGAGTTAGAGTTCAAGATATTCGTGATAGAGTTAACTCGAACTCTATCTTGAACTCGAACTCTATCTCTAGCTAAAACTCGAATTCGAGTTCGAGTTCAATAGACAAGAGACAATAGACAATAGACAATAGGTGCAGGAGTAGGCCATTTGGCCCTAGAAGCCAGCACCGCCATTCAATGTGATCATGGCTGATTATCCCCAATCAGTACCCCGTCCCTGCCTTCTTCCAAAATCCCCTGACTCCGCTATTTTTAAGATCCCTATCTAGCTCTCTCTTGAAAGCATCCAGAGAACCTGCCTCCATTGCCCTCTGAGGCAGAGAATTCCACGGACTCACCACTATATGTGAGAAAAAGCGTTTTCTCGTCTCCGTTCTAAATGGCTTACTCCTTATTCTTAAACTGTGGTCCATGGTTCTGGACTCCCCCAACATCGGGAACATATTTCCTGCCTCTAGCGTGTCCCAGCCCTTAACAATCTTATATGTTTCAATGAGATATCCTCTCATCCTTCTAAACTCCAAAGTGTTCAAGCCCAGCTGCTCCATCCTGGGAATTAACTACGCTGCACTCCCTCAATAGCAAGAATGTACTTCCTCAAATTCGGGGACCAAAACTGCACACAATATTCCAAGTGTGGTCTCACTAGGGCTCTGTACAACTGCAGAAGGAGCTCTTTGCTCCTATATTCGATTCCTCTTGTTATAAAGGCCAACATGCCATTCGCTTTCTTCACTGCCTGCGGTACCTGCATGTTTACTTTCATAAACTGGTGTACAAGGCCCCCAGATCCCGTTGTACTTCCTCTTTTCCCAACTTGACGCTATTTAGATAGAAATCTGCCTTCCTGTTTTTGCTACCAAAGTGGATAACCTCACATTTATCCGAATTGAACTTCATCTGCCATGCATCTGCCCACTCCCCAACCTGTCCAAGTCACCCTGCATTCTCATAGCATCCTCCTCCCAGTTCACACTGCCACCCAGCTTTGTGTTATCTGCAAATTGTCTAATGTTACTTTGAATCCCTTCATCCAAATCATTGATGTATATTATAAATAGCTGAGGTCGCAGCACCGAGCCTGTCGGTACCCCACTTATCGCTGCCTGCCATTCTGAAAGGGACCGGTTAATCCTTATTCTTTGTTTCCTGTCTGCCAACCACTTCTCTATCCATGTCAGCACTCTACCCCCAATACCATGTGCCCTAATTTTGCCCACTAATCTCCTATGTGGGACCTTATCAAATGCTTTCTGAAAGTCCAGGTACACTACATCCACGGGGTCTCCCTTGTCCATTTTCCTAGTTACATCTTCAAAAAATTCCAGTAGATTAATCAAGCATGATTTTCCCTTCGTAAATCCAAGTTGGAGTTGGAGTTCGAGTTCGAGATAGATTTGAGGGTCGAGATAGAATTCGAGTTCGAGATAGTTCGAGTTAGATTTCAAGTTCGAGCTCGAATTCGAGTTAAATGAATGAATGAATGAATGAATGAATACGTTTATTGGCCAAGTATTCACATACAAGGAATTTGCCTTGGTGCTCCGCCCGTAACTTGAACTCCAACTCGAGTTCGAGATAGATAGTTTTCGAGTTCGAGATGTTCGTGTTAGAGTTAGAGTTCAAGTTGGAGTTGGAGTTGGAGTTGGAGTTGGAGTTGGAGTTGGAGTTCGAGATCGAGTTCGAGTTCGAGTTTGGGTGAGAGTTCGAGATAGCGTTAGAGTTCGAATTCGAATTCGAGTTCGAGATCGAGTTCGAGATAGAGTTCGAGTTCTAGAGAGATTTCGAGATAGACTTCGAATTCGAGATAGATTTCGAGTTCGAGATAAAGTTTGTGATAGAGTTCGAGTTCGAGATAGTGTTCGGGTTCGCGTTCAAGTTCGAGCTCGAGTTAGAGTTGAATGAATGAATGAATGAATGAATGAATAAGTTTACTGGCCAAGTATTCGCATACAAGGAATTTGCCTTGGTGCTCCGCCCGTAAGTCGAACTCCAACTCGAGTTCGAGATAGAATATGAGTTCGAGTTCGCGTTCGAGTTCTAGATAGTTCGAGTTCGAGATAGAGTTCGAGTTCGAGTTCGTATTCGAGTTCGCGAAAGAGTTCGAGATAGATATAGAGTTCGTGATCAAATTCGAGATACAGTTCGAGTTCAAGTTCGATTTGGAGTTGGAGTTGGAGTTCGCGTTCGAGTTCTTTTTTTGAAAATATTTTTTATTGGAGATAAGTACACAACCTATTAACATCATTACAGTCTTACATTTTTAAATTGATAATATTGTCAATTATTATTACATTGTCCAATACCTTTTGCCTTTTAAAAAAAAAACTAGATAGAACTAAAAAGATAGATGAAGTAAAGAAAGAAAAGAGAAATAAAAAACAAAAACAAAAAAAAAACAAAAGAGAAAGATAGTTAAAGAAGAATGGAAACATTTATTAAAATAAAAAAACTTCATTCGAGATATAATCGTACATTTCAGAGTATAGCATTTCATCCATTCTTTAGCCCGAGTGTTGGTCAGGTTCCTGTGCTGAACCATTCTGACCCTTTAAATAATCAATAAAGGGAGACCATGTTCCAACGAATAATTCCTGTTTGTCCAACAGGGAAAATCTGATTCTGTCCACGTTTAAGGTCTCCGTCATTTCTATAATCCACATTTTAATTGTGGTGGTTGTGGGGCCTTTCCAAAATTTTAGAATTCATTTTTTTCCTGTTATTATACTATAATCAATAAAGTTTCTTTGTGTTGTTGTAAATGTTTGATTTAATTCTAATGTTCCGAGTATTATTAATTTTGGATCCGGGTCCAATTGTGTGCTGGTCACTTTAGATATTATACTAAAAATATTTACCCAGAATTTTTTAATTTTTATACAGTTTGCAAACATATGAGATAAGGTAGCTTCTAAATGTTGACATTTATCACATATAGGTGAGATTTGTTGAAAGATTTTATGTAATTTTGTTTTTGAATAATGTAACCTATGTATTACTTTAAATTGTATTAAAGAATGTCTGGCATTTGTCAAACATACCAATCTTCATTTACTTCAAAATCTAGAGGCACGTCAATTATCATAAGAAAAGGTATACCATTTAAAGCAAAGAATATTATAACAGATATAGAAGGGAGATACCTAATAGTTAATGGAGAAATCCATGACACTCCACTTACTTTGGTAAATATATATGCCCCTAACTTTGATAACCCCCACTTTTTCAATAAAATCTTCAATATAATTGCAGAGTCAAACTATCAAAATGTTATAATAGGCGGAGACTTTAACTGTGTTTTAGATCCGTACTTAGATAAATCAAGTCAAAAACAGAGAGGGAATATGAAATCGAAAACTGGGGAACTCCTCAATACCTATATAAATAACACTAATATAGCAGATGTTTGGAGAATTGTGAATCCAACTGGCAGGGAATATTCGTTTTACTCAATGGTACATAAGACATACTCACGTATAGACTACTTTCTGCTGGATACAAAATTAATCCCCCAAACATCTAATGCAATATACCATACAAATTCAATTTCAGACCATTCTCCACTAACTTTCTTTTTAAAACTGGAAGGATTGTCTAAGAATAAATCATTCTGGAGATTTAACTCAAATTTTAAAAGATCCACAAGCGAGTATATATTTAAAAGAACAAATGGAGGTCTTTTTTCAAACAAATGATACTTCAGATATATCGCCTACTTTACTTTGGGAATCTTTTAAAGCATACATTAGGGGTATTATAATTTCATATCAAGCTTTTCAAAATAAAAAGAATAAGAATGAACAAAGACAGTTAGAAGAACTTATTAGACAAATGGATATAGATAATGCTAAAGATCCATCAATAGATAAACATAATAAAATAATAATTTTAAAATTTAAATTAAATAAATTATTATCTGCCAAACTTATAAGACTTTTTCAAATTACAAAACAAGAGCACTTTGAATTTGGGGATAAACCGCATAAACTTTTGGCTCGCCAGCTAAAAAAACGAGAAAAGGAACATACTATACCAAAGATCAAATCAGATAAAGGGGAATTATTAACAACACCGAAGGATATTAATAAAAGATTTGCGCAATTTTACGAGAATTTGTATACATCTAAAACGATAATTGATTCCAATAATATCACAAAGTTCTTGGATACCTGTAATCTTCCAAAGTTAGAGCTGAAGGAACAAGAGGAACTGGGTGCACAAATCTCAATTAAGGAATTAGAAGACACAATAAACTCATTAAAGAATGGAAAAACACCAGGCCCTGATGGATTTACTAATGAATTTTATAAAAGCTTTTATGATAAAATAATACCAAGATTACAAAAAATGTACCAATACGCTTTTAAAAAACGAATACTACCTGATACATTAGCGGAATCAACGATTACATTAATACCTAAGGAAAATAAAGATTTAGAAGAACCTGGCTCATATAGAGCTATAGCATTGTTAAACACAGATCAAAAAATATTAGCGAAAACATTAGCTAGAAGATTAAGTAAATACATTAGTAAATTAATAAACCCAGATCAGGCAGGGTTTATCCCTAAGAGATACTCTTCTAATAATATGAGACGTCTACTCAACATAATGCACTCACACAAATCTGAAGATCAAGAATTATCAATTATTTCGCTGGATGCTGAAAAAGCATTTGATCAAGTAGAATGGAATTATATGGATAAAGTATTACAAAAATTTCAACTGGGAGAGAATTTTATTTTATGGATTAAGTTACTATATAACAAACCTACAGCTAGAATACTAACTAATAACATATTATCCTCGAAATTTCAACTATCATGGGGAAATAGACAAGGATGCTCATTATCACCACAGCTGTTTGCTCTCATTATTGAACCGCTAGCAGAAAAAATTAGAATACACCCTGATATTCATGGATATAATACTAAAGACTCATATAATAAAATATCTTTATACGCGGATGATATATTATTGTATATTACAAAACCTCAAATCACTATACCAAATATATTAAGTTTAATTGAAGACTTCGGATCTTTTTCTGGATATAGAATAAACTGGAATAAAAGTGAAATTATGTCAATAAAACCGAAAGATTCAACACCTTTTAAAATTCCCTTTTAAAATAGCTACAGAAAAATTTAAATATTTGGGAATCGAAATTACCAGAACATACCAAGGTATGTTCAGGGCAAATTTTGACCCCCTACTTAATAAACTAAATACATTCATTAAATTCTGGAAAACGCTCCCGATGTCTTTAATAGGCCGAATAAACGCAATAAAATGATCTTTTTACCACAAATTTTATACCTATTTCAATCAATTCCTATATACTTACCTAAGAAGTTTTTTAAAAAACTCGACTCAGATATCACTAATTTTATATGGGATTATAAATCACATAGAATACAAAAAACCCATCTGAATAAACCTAAAGTATTGGGGGGTCTAGCACTACCTAATTTTATGTATTATTATTGGTCAGTAAATATTAAAAACATGATTCAACTGATGGATAACTCCGCCCAGCAAGTAGACTGGATTGTAATGGAGAAAGAGGATTGCTCCTCTAGAAACATTGGAGCGATCCTCCTTTCTCCAATGAAACTGAATAACATAAATTATAATAAGAACCCAATTATTCATAGTACAATCCGTATTTGGAAACAAATAAAACAAAATTTAAAATTAAGAAACTTATCACTTTTATTACCTATAGTCAATAACCCTTCGTTTAGTCCTTCTATTATAGATACAGCTTATACACAATGGGATAGACTAGGAATTAAAACGCTTGGTGACTTGTATGAAACTGGAAAATTACTTTCATTTCAACAATTACAAATAAAATATAAACTCGGAAATAATCAATATTTTAAATATTTTCAAATATGTGACTATTTGAAAAAATATACAAAAGATCATTATAATAATCCAGTCGATGTATTGGACGACGCAATGCAGATAAAAGCGGAATCAGCAAACTTAATATCATATTTGTATAATATTATTTTAAATGTACAAATACCACCTACAGAGGGTATCAGAAGAGACTGGGAACAAGAGTTAGCTATTAAAATTTCAAAGGAAAGTTGGAATGAATACTTATTAAACGTGCATAAATGCTCGATTAATGTAAGACACACTTTAATACAATTTAAAATTTTACATAGATTATATTATTCGAAAACTAAAATTCATAAAATTTTCCCAAACGTATCATCTATTTGTGATAAATGTCAATCCCAAGAAGCAACTATAGCGCACTCATTTGTCTTCTGTACAAAAATTCAAAAATTTTGGAATGACATTTTTGAAATCTTTACAAAGTTATTTAAAACAAGACTGATACCCAAAGCAGAATGGATTATCTTAGGAATAACGGAAGATGATCCAGAACTAAATGTGTTTCAAAAGAAATTAATGGACTATGGGTTAATAACTGGAAAAAAGCTAATTCTAAAATTTTGGAAGAAGGCTCCAATACCAACTATAAATATGTGGATTTCAAATATGTTTGAAACATTACACCTAGAAGAGATAAGACTCCTCCTAGCAGGTAAACCAGATCACTTCCACCTGACGTGGTCTGCATTTATAGAATTATTACAAACATAGGGTGCAAAAGTACTTTAAAAAAATAAAAAATTGAGGTCAGGTAAGGGGGGATGATAGTTGAAGAGTTGGTATGTCCTATTTACGTGATGTTCAAAAAAAACCATTTGTTTCTCTTTTTTTCTCTTTCTCTTTGCTTTTCTTAGGGCCTATTTCTTAACTCTTTTTCTTTTTGTTTTTAATTTCGCTCTTATAGGGTCTTCGTCCTTTTTTGTTGTTACATTTTCTACACTTTTCTACACTTGCACTTTTTCCTTCACTTTCTTCTTTCTTTCAATCTTTTCCTTTTCTGGTGTAAAAAAATAAATAAAGGGAGTACATTAATTGTAAGAAGATATAAATGACGAGTATTAATGTATGTGGTTGTAATGTAATGTACTTCTAATAAATAAAATTTAAAAAAATTAAAAAAAAAAAAAAAAAAAAAAAAATGTCTGGCATTTAATGAACATTGATGTATGTGTTGTAAACTTTCTTCCGAAGTATCTTTCGTTATTATTTGATTTAATTCTTGTTCCCATGTTTGTCTGTGTAAGTCCGTCGATGGAATGTCACTGTCTAATAAGATATTATATATATAAGATATTAATTTTTCTGTATTAGGATGTTTATTCCAACATTCGTCAAGAATTTCTGAATTTCTAATTCGAAAATTTTGAGTATTCGATTTTACATAATCTCTGAGTTGAAGATATCTGAAATAATAATTTCCTCGGAGTCCATAAGTCTGTTGCAACTCCTGAAATGTCAGAAAAGTGCCTTCCTTGTAAAGTTGTCCCATATTTTTAATTCCATTATTCTTCCATTGTGTAAAACCCCTGTCCAACCATGAGGGCTTAAACAAAGGGTTATTCAAAATTGGAAGAAAAAGTGATAAATTATCTAATTTTAATGTCTTTTTTAATTGTTTCCAAATTCGTATAGCACTAAATATTATAGGGTTTTCCCTATAATTTTTTTTGTTTAATTTAGACGTAGCAAATAATATCGAGCCGATATCAAAAGTTCGAGTTCGAGATACAGTTCGAGTACGAGATACCATTCGAGCTCGAGTTCGAGTACGAGTTCAAGATAGAGTTCGAGAGAATTCGAGATAAATGAATGAATGAATGAATGCATAAGTTTATTGGCCATGTATTCACATACAAAGAATTTGTCTTGCTGCTCCGCCCGCAAGTCGATAGAGATAGAGTTCGAGTCGTGATAGAATTAGAGTTAGAGTTCAAGTTCATGTTCGAGATGGAGTTGGTTCGAGTTCAAGATAGAGTTCGAGTTCAAGTTCAAATTCGTTTGAGTTCGAGTTCAAGTTCGAGATAGTTCGAGTTCGAGTTCGAGTTGAATGAATGAATGAATGGATGAATGAATGAATGAATACGTTTATTGGCCAAGTATTCACATACAAGGAATTTGCCTTGGTGCTCCAACTCGAAATCCAACTCGAGTTTGAGATCGAATTCGAGTTCGAGTTCGAGATAGATTTCGAGTTCGAGATAGAGTTCGAGGTCGAGATAGAGTTCGAGTTTGAATTCGAGTTTTAGCTAGAGATAGAGTTCGAGTTCAAGATGGAGTTCGTGTACAAGATAGTTCCAGTTCGAGATCGTGTTTTAGATCGAGTTCACGTTCGAGATAGATCGACAGAGAGTTCGAGTTCGAGATAGTTCGAGTTCGAGATCAGAGTTCGAGTACGAGATATAGTACGAAGTTAGAGAGTTTTGGTTAGAGAGAGAGATCGAGATAGAGTTCGAGTTCGAATTCGAGTTCGAGTTCGGGATAGAATTCGAGTTCGAGTTCGAGATAGAATTCGAGTTCAAGTTCGTTCGAGCTCGAGTTCGAGTTAAATGAATGAAAGATTGTATAAGTTTATTGACTAAGTATTCACCAAGTTTAATGGGCAAGATTTATGCCTTGGTTCTCCGCCCGAAAGTCGAACCTGAACTCGAGTTCGCGATAGTTCGAGTTCGAGATAGGGTTCGAGATTGAAATCGAGATCGAGGTCGAGTTCGAGTTCGAGAGAGAGTTCGAGATAGATTTCGAGATAAATTTCGAGTTCGAAATAGAGCTCGAGTTCGAGATTGAGTTCGACTTCGAGATAGAGTTCGAGATCGAGATAGAGATCGAGATCGAGTTCGAGTTAGAGAGAGAGTTCCATATAGAGTTCGAGTTCAAGATAGTTCGAGTTCGAGTTCAAGATAGAGCTCGAGTTCGAGTTCGAGTTCGTGTTCGAGATATTTCGAGATAGAGTTCGAGATAGAGCAAGTTCGAGAGAGAGTTCGAGATATTTCGGGTTCGAGATAAGTGTTCGAGTAGGAGATAGTTCGAGTTCGAGATAGAGTACGAGTTCGAGTTCGAGATTTAGTTAGAGAGAGAGAGAGATAGAGTTCGAGAGAGAGTTCGAGAGAGAGTTCGAGATATATTTCGAGAGATTTCGAGTTCGAGAGAGACTTAGAGTTCGAGATAGAGTTCAAGTTCGAGATTGAGTTCGAGTTCGAGCGAGAAAGAGTTCGAACTAGAGATAGAGTTCGAGTTCAAGATAGAGTTCGAAGTCAAGTTCGAATTCGAGTTCGAGATCGAGATCGAGTTCGAGATAGAGTTCGTATTCGAGATAGTTCGAGATAGAGTTCGAGTTCGAGAGAGATTTCGAGATAGTTCGAGTTCGAGTTCGAGATAAGAGTTCGAGTTCGAGATAGACTACGAGTTCGAGTTCGAGTTTTAGTTAGAGAGAGTTCGAGATATAGTTCGAGTTCGAATTCGAGTTAGTTCGAAATAGAATTCGAGTTCGAGTTCGTTCGAGCTCGAGTTCGAGTTGAATGAATGAAATAATGTATACGTTTATTGATTAGGTATTCACCAAGTTTATTGGCCAAGAGTGTTGCCTTGGTGCTCCGCCCGAAAGGAACCCGAACTCGAGTTCGAGATAGAGTTCGAGTTCGAGATAGGGTTCGAGATCGAGATAGAGATCGAGATCGAGTTCGAGATCGAGAGAGAGTTCGAGATAGATTTCGAGATAAATTTCGAGTTCGAGATAGAGTTCGAGTTCGAGATAGATTTCGAGATAAATTTCGAGTTCGACATAGAGTTCGAGTTCGAGATAGATTTCGAGATAAATTTCGAGTTCGAGATAGAGTTCGACTTCGAGATAGTTTTCGAAATAAATTTCGAGTTAGAGATAGTTCGTGCTCGAGATAGTTCGAGTTCGAGATAGAGTTCGAGTTCGAGATAGAGTTCGAGATCGAGATAGAGATCAAGATAGTGTTCGAGTTCGAGTTCGAGATCGAGTTTGCGTTCGAGATAGTTCGAGATAGAGTTCGAGATAGAGTTCGAGTTCGAGATAAGAGTTCGAGTTCGAGATAGAGTACGAGTTCGAGTTCGAGTTGTAGTTCGAGAGAGTTCGAGTTGAATGAATGAATGAATGAATGAATGAATGAATGAATAAGTTTATTGGCTAAGTATTCACAAACAAGGAATTTGCCTTGGTGCTCCGCCCGTAAGTCGAAATCTAACTCTAGTTCGAGATAGATTTCGAGTTCGAGTTCGAGATAGATTTCGAGTTCGAGATAAAGTTCGAGGTCGGGATACTTCGAATTCGAATTCGAGTTTTAGCTAGAGATAGAGTTCGAGTTCAAGACAGATTTTGAGTTCGAGTTCAAGATAGAGTTCGAGTTCGAGAACGAGATCGAGTTTGAGATCGAGCGCGTTTGAGATAGTTCGAGATAGAGTTCGAGATAGAGTTCAAGTTCGAGAGAGAGTTCGAGATATTTCGAATTCGAGTTCGAGATATAGTACGAGTTCGAGTTTTAGTTAGAGAGAGAGTTCGAGAGCGAGTTCGAGATAGAGGTAGAGTTCAAGTTGGAGTTGTAGTTCGAGTTGGAGTTCGAGTTAAATGAATATATGAATGAATGAATACGTTTATTGGCCAACTATTCACATAGAAGAAATTTGCCTTGGTGCTCCGCCGGTAACTCGAACTCCAACTCGAGTTCGAGATCGATTTCGAGTTCGGGTTCGAGATAGACTTCGAGTTCCAGATAGAGTTCGAGGCCGAGATATTTTGATCGAATTCGAGTTTTAGCTGGAGATAGATTTCGAGTTCAAGATAGAGTTCGAGTTCGCGTTCGAGATAGTTCGGGATAGTTCGAGATAAGTGTTCGAGTTCGAGAGAGTTCGAATTCGAGATAGAGTATGTTCGAGATCGAGTTCGATTCGAGTTGACTGAATGAATGAATGAAGTTATGAATGAATAAGTTTATTGGTCATGTATTCACATACAAGGAATTTGCCTTGATGCTCCGCCCGCAAGTCGAACTCGAACTCGAGTTTGAGATCGAGTTCGAGATGGAGATAGAGTTCGAGTTCGAGATAGAGTTCGTGATGGAGTTCGAGTTCGAGTTCGAGTTCAAGTTTGAGCTCGAGTTCGTGTTAAATGAATGAATGAATGAATGAATAAGTTTATTGGCAAAGTATTCATATACTAGGTGTTTGCCTTGGTGCTCCGCCCGTAAGTCGAAATCCAACTCGGGTTCGAGATCGAATTCGAGTTCGAGTTCGAGATAGATTTCGAGTTCGAGATAAAGTTCGATGTCGAGATAGTTTGAGTTCGGATTCGAGTTTTAGCTGGAGATAGTTCGAGTTCAATATAGAGTTCGAGTTCGATTTCAAGATAAAGTTCGAGTTCGAGATCGAGTTTGAGATAGTTTGAGATCGAGTTCGCGTTCGAGAGAGTTCGAGATAGAGTTCGAGTTCGAATTCGAGTTCGAGTTCGAGATAGAGTTCGAGATAGAGTTCAAGATAGAGTTCGAGTTCGAATTCGAGTTCGAGATTCGAGTTCGAGTTTTAGTTAGAGAGAGAGTTCGAGATGTAGTTCGAGTTCGAATTCGAGTTTGAGTTCGAGATAGAATTCGAGTTCGAGTTCGTTCGAGCTCGAGTTCGAGTTGAATGAATGAAAGAATGTATAAGTTTATTGACTAAGTAGTCACCAAGTTTATTGGCCAAGAGTGTTGCCTTGGTGCTCCGCCCAAAAGTCGAACCCGAACTCGAGTTCGAGATAGAGTTCGAGTTCGAGATAGGGTTCGAGATGGAGATAGAGATCGAGATCGAGTTCGAGATCGAGAGAGAGTTCGAGATAGATTTCGAGATAAATTTCGAGTTCGAGATAGATTTCGAGTTCGAGATAGATTTCGAGATAAATTTCGAGTTCGAGATAGAGTTCGAGTTCGAGATAGATTTCGAGATAAATGTCGAGTTCGAGATAGAGTTCGACTTCGAGATAGATTTCGAAATAAATTTCGAGTTAGAGATAGTTCGAGCTCGAGATAGTTCGAGTTCGAGATCGAGTTCGAGATAGAGTTCGAGATCGAGATAGAGATCAAGATAGTTTTCGAGTTCGAGTTCGAGATCGAGTTTGCGTTCGAGATAGTTCGAGATAGAGTTCGAGATAGAGTTCGAGTTCGAGATAAGAGTTCGAGTTCGAGATAGAGTACGAGTTCGAGTTCGAGTTGTAGTTCGAGAGAGTTCGAGTTGAATGAATGAATGAATGAATGAATGAATGAATGAATGAATGAATGAATGAATGAATAGGTTTATTGGCCAAGTATTCACAAACAAGGAATTTGCCTTGGTGCTCCGCCCGTAAGTCGAAATCCAACTCGAGTTCGAGATAGATTTCGAGTTCGAGTTCGAGATAGATTTCGAGTTCGAGATAAAGTTCGAGGTCGGGTTAGTTCGAATTCGAATTCGAGTTTTAGCTAGCGATAAAGTTCGAGTTCAAGACAGATTTTGAGTTCGTGTTCAAGATAGAGTTCGAGTTCGAGAACGAGATCGAGTTTGAGATCGAGCACGTTTGAGATAGTTCGAGATAGAGTTCGAGATAGATTTCAAGTTCGAGAGAGAATTCGAGATATTTCGAATTCGAGTTCGAGATAGACTACGAGTTCGAGTTTTAGTTAGAGAGAGAGTTCGAGAGCGAGTTCGAGATAGAGGTCGAGTTCAAGTTGGAGTTCGTTGGAGTTCGAGTTAAATGAATGTATGAATGAATGAATTCGTTTATTGGCCAACTATTCACATACAAGGAATTTGCCTTGGTGCTCCGCCGGTACCTCGAACTCCAACTCGAGTTCGAGATGGATTTCGAGTTCGTGTTCGAGATAGACTTCGAGTTCCAGACAGAGTTCGAGGCCGATATATTTTGTTCGAATTCGAGTTTTAGCTGGAGATAGATTTCGAGTTCAAGATAGAGTTCGAGTTCGCGTTCGAGATAGTTCGGGATAGTTCTAGATAAGAGTTCGAGTTCGAGAGAGTTCGAGTTCGAGATAGAGTACGAGTTCGAGATCGAGTTCGATTCGAGTTGACTGAATGAATGAATGAATGTATGAATGAATAAGTTTATTGGGCATATATTCACATACAAGGAATTTGCCTTGATGCTCCGCTCGCAAGTCGAACTCGAACTCGAGTTTGAGATGGAGTTCGAGATGGAGATAGAGTTCGAGTTCGAGATAGAGTTCGTCATAGAGTTCGCGTTCGAGTTCGAGTTCAAGTTTGAGCTCGAGTTCGTGTTAAATGAATGAATGAATGAATGAATAAGTTTATTGGCAAAGTATTCACATACTAGGTGTTTGACTTGGTGCTCCGCCCGTAAGTCGAAATCCAACTCGGGTTCGAGATCGAATTCGAGTTCGAGTTCGAGATAGATTTCGAGTTCGAGATAAAGATCGATGTCGAGATAGTTCGAGTTCGGATTCGAGTTTTAGCTGGAGATAGTTCGAGTTCAATATAGAGTTCGAGTTCGATTTCAAGATAAAGTTCGAGTTCGAGATCGAGTTTGAGATAGTTTGAGATCGAATTCGCGTTCGAGAGAGTTGGAGATGGAGTTCGAGTTCGAATTCGAGTTCGAGTTCGAGATAGAGTTCGAGATAGAGTTCAAGATAGAGTTCGAGTTCGAATTTGAGTTCGAGATAGAGTTCGAATTCTAGTTCGAGATCGAGATCGTGTTCGATATAGAATTCGAGTTCGAGTTCAAGTTCGAGCTCGAGTTCGAGTTAAATGAATGAATGAATGAATAAGTTTATTGGCAAAGTATTCACAAACGAGGAATTTTCCTTGGTGCTCCGCCCGCAAGTAGAAATCAACCTTGAAATCGAGATAGAATTCGCGTTCGAGAGTTCGAGTTCGAGTTTGAAATAGAGTTCGACTTCGAGATAGTTCGAGTTAGAGATCGAGTTCGAGTTATAGTCGGGTTCGAATTCGAGTACGAGTTCGAGATCGAGTTCGAGATAGAGTTCGAGTTCGAGATAGTTCGAGTTAGAATTCGAGTTGGAGTTCGAGTTCGATTTCGAGTTCGAGATAGAGTTCGTGAAAGAGTTGGAGTTCAATTTCTAGTTGGAGTTGGTTCGCGTTCGAGAGAGTTCGAGTTCGAGTTCGAGTTCGAGTTCGAGAGAGAGTTCGAGTTCGAGAGAGAGTTCGAGATAGAGTTCGAGTTCGAGTTCGAATCCCAGTTCGTGTTCGCGTTCGATTGAGAGTTCGTCATAGTTCGAGTTCGAGATCGATTTCGAGATAGAGTAGGAGTTCGAGTTGGGTAGTGATTTCGACATATAGTTCGAGAGAGTTAGAGTTCGAGATAGTGTTCGAGGGCGAGATAGAGTTCCTGAAAGAGTTCGAGTTGGAATTGGAGTTGGAGTTCGAGATAGAGTTCTCGTTCTAGATAGAGTTCGAGCTCGAGATTTTGTTCGACTTCGAGTTCGAGTACGAGTTCGAGATCGTGTTCGAGATCGAGTTAGAGAGAGAGAGGGAGAGATAGAGAGAGAGAGAGAGAGAGAGAGAGAGAGAGAGAGAGGGAGAGAGAGACAGAGAGAGAGAGAGAGAGAGAGAGAGAGTGAGAGAGAGAGAGAGAGAGAGAGAGACAGTTAGCTCGAATTCGAGTTCGAGATAGAGTTCGAGTTCTAGTTCAAGGTCGAGTTCGCGCTCGAGTTCGAGTTCGGACATCCGATGGCGCTATGGAGCACTGAAGGCGTCACATTGAGCTCCTCCCCGGCAACAACTGTTAAAAACCGTTAAAAAGCTGTTTTCTAAATCATTACCGATTTAAAAAACTCACCGGACCTGCCTGGCGTTGCGTAAGGGTTACGTCATCAGAAGGCGACGCGAAAAACGGGTTTAACGCTAAAAATCGGGAATTTTAAATGAGAAGAGAAAAAGGCTCACGAGCACCCAAGAAGAACACCATGTCTCCAACTCGAGAAAGTCTTGGATACTCTGCAAACGACAGAAGTAGGCTCACAAGGCTCAGAAGAAGAAGAATTCGACAGCCAAGGATCTCTGCTTGAGATGGCTGCAAAGGGAGACAAGAAGGAGAAGGAGGTAAAGCAAATGCTTTTAGAAATGTCTGCTACAATCAATGCTACACTGGAAAATATCAAGAGTATGGAGTCTAATATGGAGAGTAATAAGCAGAGTATCGAGACTAATATGGAGAGAATTTCTCAAAACATTTATACAGCTTACGGTGAGTTAAAGGAGCTGAATAAACAACATAAGGAGGCTGATAAAAAATTAGAATGTGCTAGACTCGCAAATGACTATAATAAGAAATTCACTGATGTTAAGGATAATATGGGAAAGCTGGATGAGTTAATGGAAGAGATGGAGAATGAAATGAAAGTAATGGCCACTGAAATAAAGAGTTTGAAAAAATCACAAAAAACTGAAGAAGAAAAACGTAAAAATGACGGATAAATGTCTGGACTTGGAAGCAAGATCGAGAAGACAGAATTTGAGAATTGTTGGAGTGAGAAGAACGAGAGCGTCATGGATCTCAAACATGTACTTTTGTTACTGACTTACTCAAAGATGTTTTTGAACTGCCGGGAGCACCAAGAATAGATGTCGCTCACAGAGTTGGACGTGTTTCAAGAGAGGCAAATGCTCCTCCAAGACAGATAATTGTGAAATTCCTCGATATCTCTTCAGTGGAATTTGTATTGAAAAAAAATTCTGATGGGGTGAATCTGACATATCGTGGGGATAATATTCGATTTTTCCGGGATTACCCCCCGGAGGTCGTCCAGAGAAGGAACTTGTTTACACAGACAATAAATATTCTGAAAGGGATACGCGATGTGAGATATGGAATTGTTTATCCAGCTAAAATGAAGCTTACTCATAATGGCACTGTACGGTCGTTCACAGACCCCGAAAAAGCTTTTAAATGTGCAGAGGATATCGTAAAGAAAACATCTGGTGAAGTGGATGAAGAATGATCTGTTTAACTTTTAGGACTGGTTAATATGGCGGAATTTTCCTGACAGTTAGCAAGCTTATCTGTCTGGAATGTGTTTGGGAGAGTACTGTCTATATTTCACCTTGAATGAAAAGCTTAAAGATAAACAAAAGACGTTGAAGACACAGAATTAATGAGGGAATGTATAATGGACATGGAACAACATGGGATATAAAATCTGCTGTGTTAAGAAGATTTTTAATTATTATACTCCAATTATAAATAATTGACGACTTTAACAAATTTAACAATACTAATTATTTGTGAATGTATGTAGTAAATATGAATAAATCATGAGACGGGGAAGGAGATAATGGGAGTGTATATAATTATGATTTAAGTCACTAAAACGTCTATAACACCACTAACATACCTTTTTGTTGTTATGTGGGTAGGAGTTAGTTGCAGCATATAACTGGAATAGATCCTGTAGTGAGGTTTTGTTTAACCCCTTGGTACCTGTTTATATGTGTAAGAATTCTGGGTGGATATACATGGTAAAGCTTACACTAGATTAAGGTTAGATAAATTGGAAGGGCATATATACTTATAAAATTGAACTTAGGTTGTGTTTTATATTCTTTTTTCTTTTCTTTTTTATGTCTCCCTTTGATTTTTTTTGTTAATTTTGTTCGGTTTTTATTGGGGCTGGTTTGATAAATTTATATAAGCAAAGATAAAATATGTAACGGTCTGTAGCTTTTTATGAGGATCTATTAAGGAGTTGGAGCTCAATGTATAACAACCAACGGAAGTCTATACATTTTTCGCCACCTTAGGTAGCCATTCGTCTTTAAGATATCTTTTCTTAGATATCTTAAGAGCACTTTTTTTCACTATAAAGACTTTTATTCGCTCACTTTCTTTGTAATCAATTTTATATCACATCTTTCTTTTCTTTTCCAAAGGCACTACACAAGAAGGAGATGCTATATAAATCTAAACATTTGGCATGACCACCCAACACCCAGAACTCTGAGGTATTTGGTTGCACCATATGATTCAGGAATACTATTTTGATATATAATGCAAGACGATAGACAAATAAAGAATGGAGGAATTACATTCTGTAGTTGGAATATAAGGGGTGCGAATGAACCAATTAAGAGGGGTAAAATTTTTGCTCAACTAAAATCTATGAACAGCGACATAATGTTTTTACAGGAAACTCACATGAAACAACAAACACAGATGAGATTAAAGGCGAAGTGGATAGGTCAAACATATTATTCGTCATTTACTTCTAAATCTAGAGGTACGGCTATTCTTATCCGAAAAGGTATACCTTTTAAATTAAAGAATACTATATCAGATAAAGAGGGAAGGTATATTATAGTTTCGGGAGAAATTTATGCAACCCCACTAACTATGATAAATATTTACGCTCCGTACTTTGACAACCCCAAATATTTTGATAAAATTATAGATATATCAGAGTTTAATTATCAGAATGCGATAAAAAGGAGGGGACTTCAATTATGTTTTAGATCCGTATCTAGACAAATCAGTAGCACAAAAGAGGAGTAATTTAAAATCTAAGACTAGTGAACTTTTAAATACATATATTAAAAATACTAATGTAATAGATGTATGGAGATCTGCTAATCCAGCTGGAAGGGAATACTCGTTTTACTCTTCGGTACATAAAACTTATTCAAGAATTGCTTATTTTTTAGTGGATATGAAATTAATGCCATATACAATTAATCCAACGTACCACATTAGTAGTATTTCTGATCACTCTCCACTGACATTTTCAGTATAATTCGAGGGAATGCTGGGTAAAATTTTTTTTGGGAGGTTTAATACACATATTTTAAATGACATACAAGGTTATCAATATTTAAAACAACAAATGAAACTTTTTTTTGATACAAATGATATGCCAGGTACCTCGCCTTCTTTATTATGGGAAACTTTTAAGGCATTTATTAGAGTAATTATAATTTCATACGAAATTTTTCAAAATAAAAAGAATAAGACAGAACAAATGTTGCTAGAACAAGAAAATAGACAGTTAGAGTTAGATAATGCTAAAGACCACTATAGATAAACATAATAAGATAATATTACTGAAATTTAAACTTAATCGAATTCTATCGGCAAGAGTAATAAGATTATTCCAAATTACAAAACAGGAACATTTTGAGTTTGGTGACAAACCACATAAGCTTTTAGCTCGTCAACTGAAAAACAAGGAAAATAAAATACTATAAATAAAATTAAATCAGAGAAAGGTGAATTACTAATACTACCTAAAGATATTAATAAAAGATTTGCTCAATTTTATCAAAATTTATATACATCAAAAACTAAAATAGAAGATAGTAAAATCAAGAATTTCTTAGATAATTGTAATCTTCCAAAACCTGACCTTTTGGAACAAGAGGAACTTGGAGCTTAAATTACAATCGAAGAAATAGGTGAAACAATAAAATCGTTGACAAATGGTAAGACACCGGGACCAGACGGTTTTAGTAATGAATTTTATTTAAAAAATCATGACATAACGACTCCTTATTTATTTAATTTATATACTCACGCTTTTAAAGATAATAAACTACCTGAAAGATTAGCAGAATCAACTATTACGTTTATTCCAAAAAAAGATAACGATTTAGAGGATCCGGACTCATATAGCGCTATATCACTTTTAAATACAGACCAGAAAATTCTAGCAAAGACTTTAGTAAGAAGACTAAGCAAATATATTAGTACATTGATAAACCCTGATCAAACGGGGTTTTTACCCAAAAGATTTTAATTTAATAATTTGCGACGCCTGTTTAATATAATGTACTCAGATAAAGTGGAGGAAGAAGATATATCAATTATTTCTCTGGATGCAGAGAAAGCATTTGATCAGGTAGAATTTCAGTATTTATACAAAGTATTGCAAAAAATTAATATGGGAGAGAATTTTATTACATGGGTAAAATTATTATATGATAAACCGATGGCAAGAATATTAACTAATAATATGTTATCTCAAAAATTTCAATTATCAAGGGGTAATAGGCATTATCACCCCTGCTATTTGCCCTTATGATAGAGCCTTTGGCTGAAAGTATAAGAAGTCATCCGAATATTCAGGGTTATAATACTAGGGACTCAAATAATAACATTTCATTATATGCAGATGATATTCTTTTATATATTACAAAATCACAAACGAGCATACCAAATTTATTAAACTTAATAGAGGAATTTGGCTCCTTTTCTGGATATAGAATAAATTGGAATAAAAGTGAAATCATGACGTTAAAACCTCAAGAATCTACACACTTACTGAAGTTCCCCTTTAAAACAGCAACAGAAAAAATTAAATATTTGGGTAATCAGATTACTGGAAAATATAAAGCATTATTCAATGCTAATTTTATACCTTTATTAAACAAATTTTATACCTTTATTAAATATACTGATTAAATTTTGGAAAACACTTCCTTTCTCATTAATAGGTAGAATAAATGCTATACAAATGATCTTTCTACCACAACTATTATACCTATTTCAGTCTATACCAGTATATATACCAAAATACTTTAAAAAAAATTAGACTTTATTATTACTAATTTTATTTGGGATTATAAATCACATAGAATTTAAAAAAAAACGTATTTAAACCAAAAGATGTCGGGGGACTTTCACTCCAGAATTTTCTGTATTATTATTCGGCAGTGCATATTAAGAATATAATTTATTGCTTGGACAGTTCTACCAACGGACAGAATGGATAAAAATGGAGAAAGAGGATTGTTTTCCTTGTAATATAGGAACGATCCTATTCTCCCCGAAAAAACTGAACAATACAATATATAAGAAGAACCCAATTATACATAATACAATAAGAATATGGAAACAAATAAAATGATCCTTAAAATTAAGAAATTTATCATTGTTAATACCAATAGCGAATAATCCTTTATTTAAACCATCTGTTATTGACAAAACATATAATCAATGGGAAAGTTTAGGAATTAAAAGGATCGGGGATATGTATGAAATGGGAAATGTATTATCATTTCAACAATTACAATCAGATTTGCCATTTCACGAAGAAATATATACAAGGATATCAAAAAATAACTCCTGATTTATTGGAAGAAGCAAGGAATATTAAAGCTGACGCACAAAAATTAATATCATATTTATATAATAGTATTTTAAGTATAGACCTACCATCGACAGAGGTACTTAGAGAAGAGTGGGAACGGGAATTAATGATAAAAATTACGAAGGTTACATGGGAAAAGTATTTGATATACATTCACAAATGTTCGATTAATGGAAGACATAATCTAATTCAATTAAAAATTTTACATAGATTATATTATTCAAAAAGAAGATTAAATCAATTCTATCCAAATATATCCCCCATTTGCGATAAGTGTTTAACCCAAAACGCAACTATAACACACTCTTTTGTTTCCTGCATAAAACCTTATAGATTGTGGAGTGATATTTTCGAAATATTTACAAAATTATTTGAGATAAAAATGGAACCTAATAATGAATTGATTATATTTGGGGTAATGGAAGATGGGAATAAATTGAATTCATCTCAAAATTTGTTTTTTAATTATGGTTTAAAAATAGCAAAAAAATTAATACTTAAATTTTGGAAAAATACACGAATACCAACGCTCAAAATGTGGATTGCAAGTATGTTGGACACCGCACATCTTGAGGAAATGCGATTCCTCCTAATAGATAAATCTGACCAATTCATAACGAGTTGGTCTCCATTTGACGTCTTTTTGGAATCATATGGTGCAACACAATTGTAAAATTATAAATAAGATCTCCTTACTTCTTTTTTCTTTTTCTTCCTTTTTTCTTTTACTCTCTTTTTCCTATTTTCTACTCTTTAACTTTCTTCTTTCATTCTCTATTCTTCTTCTCCACACACTATATATCTCACGTTTTTCTATCCTTTATTATCTAATTTCTTTTTCTTTTTCTTCTTTACTATAATAAAAAATTAAGAAGCTGTACATAACATGTATTATGAAAATATGATTGTATACAATTGTACTTACTTCTAATAAAATTAAAATATTGAAAAAATGAATTAACGAATTAGTTTATTGGCCAAGTTTTCACGTACAAGGAGTTTGCCTTGATGCTCCGCCCGTAAGTCGAAATCCAACTCGAGTTCAAGATCGAATTCGAATTCGAATTCGAGTTCGAGATAGATTTCGAGTTCGAGATAAAGTTCGAGGTCGAGATAGTTCGAATTCGAATTCGAGTTTTAGCTGGAGATAGAGTTCGAGTTCAAGATAGTTCGAGTTCAAGATAAAGTTCGAGATCGAGATCGAGTTTAATATCGAGTTCGCGTTCGAGATAGTTCGAGATAGAGTTCAAGTTCGAGAGAGAGTTCGAGATATTTCGAGTTCGAGATAAGATTTCGAGTTCGAGATAGAGTACGAGTTCGAGTTCGAGTTTTAGTTAGAGAGAGAAAGAGATAGAGTTCGAGAGAGAGTTCGAGAGAGAGTTCGAGATAGATTTAGAGATAGATTTCGAGTTCGAGAGAGTGTTAGAGTTCGCGATAGAGTTCGAGTTCAAGATAGAGTTCGATTTCAAGTTTGAATTCGAGTTCGAGATCGAGTTCAAAATAGAGTTCGAGTTTGAGTTCGAGAGAGAGTTCTAGCGAGTTTACTGAATGCATGAATAAATGAATGAATAAGTTTATTGACCATGTATTCACATACAAGGAATTTGCCTTGATGCTCCGCCCGCAATTTGAGTTCGAGTTCAAGATATTCGTGGTAGAGTTCGAGTTAGAGTTCGAGTTCAATAGACAATAGACAATAGGTGCAGGTGTAGGCCATTTGGCCCTTCGAGCCAGCACCGCCATTCAATGTGATCATGGCTGATTATCCCCAATCAGTACCCCGTCCCTGCCTTCTTCCAAAATCCCCTGACTCCGCTATTTTTAAGATCCCTATCTAGCTCTCTCTTGAAAGCATCCAGAGAACCTGCCTCCACCGCCCTCTGAGGCAGAGAATTCCACAGACTCGCCACTCTCTGTGAGAAAAAGCGTTTTCTCGTCTCCGTTCTAAATGGCTTACTCCTTATTCTTAAACTGTGGTCCCTGGTTCAGGACTCCCCCAACACCGGGAACACGTGTCCTGCCTCTAGTGTGTCCAAGCCCTTAACAATCTTATATGTCTCAATGAGATACCCTCTCATCCTTCTAAACTCCAAAGTGTCCAAGCCCAGCTGCTCCATCCTGGGAATTAACCTTGTAAACCTACGCTGCACTCCCTCAATAACAAGAAAGTCCTTCCTCAAATTAGGGGACCAAAACTGCACACAACATTCCAGATGTGGTCTCACTAGGGCTCTGTACAACTGCAGAAGGACCTCTTTGCTCCTATATTCGATTCCTCTTGTTATAAAGGCCAACATGCCATTCGCTTTCTTCACTGCCTGCTGTACCTGCTTGTTTACTTTCATAGACTGGTGTACAAGAAGCCCCAGATCTTGTTGTACTTCCTCTTTTCCCCACTTGACGCAATTTAGATAGCAATCTGCCTTCCTGTTTTTGCTACCAAAGTGGATAACCTCACTTTTGGAGTTGGAGTTCGAGTTCGAGCGCGAGATAGATTTGAGGGTCGAGATATAATTCGAGTTCGAGATAGTTCGAGTTAGAGTTCAAGTTCGAGCTCGTTCGAGTTAAATGAATGAATGAATGAATGAATGAATGAATGAATGAATTAATTAATTAATTAATTAATTAATGAATAGCGTTAGAGATCGAATTCGAATTCGAGTTCGAAATCGAGTTCGAGATAGAGTTCGAGTTCTAGTGAGAGTTCGAGATAGACTTCGAATTCCAGATAGATTTCGAGTTCGAGATAAAGTTTGTGATAGAGTTCGAGTTCGAGATAGTGTTCGGGTTCGCATTCAAGTTCGAGCTCGAGTTAGAGTTCAATGAATGAATGAATGAATGAATGAATGAATGAATGAATGAATGAATAAGTTTACTGGCCAAGTATTCGCATACAACGAATTTGCCTTGGTGCTCCGCCCGTAACTCGAACTCCAACTCGAATTCGAGATAGAATATGAGTTCCAGTTTCTCGTTCGAGTTCTAGATAGTTCGAGTTCGAGATAGAGTTCGAGTTCGATATTCGAGTTCGCGATAGATATAGAGTTCGTGATAAAATTCGAGATAGATTTCGTTCGTTCGATTTGGAGTTGGAGTTGGAGTTCACGTTCGAGTTCGAGTTCGAGATAGAGTTCGAGTACGAGATACAGTTAGAGTTCGAGTTCGAGTACGAGTTCAAGATAGAGTTCGAGATCGTTCGAGAGAGTTCGAGTTCGAGAGTGATTTCGAGTTCGAGATACAGTAAATGAATGAATGAATGAATGAATGAATGCATACGTTTATTGGCTATGTATTCACATACAAGGAGTTTGTCTTGGTGCTCCGCCCGCAAGTCGATAGAGATAGAGTTCGAGTTCGAGATAGAGTTCGTGATAGAATTAGAGTTAGAGTTCGAGTTCATGTTCGAGTTGGAGTTGGTTCGAGTTCATGTTCGAGTTGGAGTTCAAGTTCAAATTCGTTTGAGTTCGAGTTGGAGTTCGAGTTGAATAAATGAATGAATGAATGATTGAATAAGTTTATTGGCCAAGTATTCACATACAAGGAATTTGCCTTGGTGCTCCGCCCGTAAGTCGAAATCCAACTCGAGTTCGAGATCGAATTCGAGTTCGAGTTCGACATAGATTTCGAGTTCGAGATAGAGTTCGAGGTCGAGATAGTTCGAGTTTGAATTCGAGTTTTAGCTAGAGATAGAGTTCGAGTTCAAGATAGAGTTCGAGTTCAAGATAGAGTTCCAGTTTGAGATCGAGTTTTAGATCGAGTTCGCGTTCGAGATAGATCGAGATAGAGTTCGAGAGAGAGAGAGAGTTCGAGATAGTTCGAGTTCGAGCTAAGAGTTCGAGTTAGAGATAGAGTACGAGTTCGAGTTTTGGTTAGAGAGAGAGAGATCGAGACAGAGTTCGAGTTCGAATTCGAGTTCGAGTTCGAGATAGAATAAGAGTTCTAGTTCGAGATAGAATGCGAGTTCGAGTTCGTTCGGGCTCGAGTTCGAGTTGAATGAATGAAAGGATGTATAAGTTTATTGACTAAGTATTCACCGTTTTTTGGGCAAGATTTATGCCTTGGTTCTCCGCCCGAATGTCGAACCGGAACTCGAGTTCGCGATAGTTCGAGTTCGAGATAGGGTTCTTGATTGAGATAGAGATCGAGATCGAGTTCGAGAAAGAGTTCGAGATAAATTTCGAGATAAATTTCCAGTTCGAGATAGCGTTCGAGTTCGAGATTGAGTTCGAGATAGAGTTCGAGATCGTGATAGAGATCGAGATCGAGTTCGTTAGAGAGAGAGTTCCATATAGAGTTCGAATACAAGATAGTTCGAGTTCGAGTTCAAGATAGTTCGAGTTCGAGTTCGAGTTCGCGTTCGAGATAGTTCGAGATAGAGTTCGAGTTCGAATTCGAGTTTTAGCTAGTAATAGTTCGAGTTCAAGATAGATTTCGAGTTCGAGTTCAAACTAAAGTTCGAGTTCGAGATCGAGATCGAGTTTGAAATCGAGTTCGCGTTCGAGATAGTTCGAGAGAGAGTTCGAGATAGAGTTCAAGTTCGAGAGAGTGTTCGAGATATTTCGAGTTCGAGATAAGTGTTCGAGTTCGAGATAGTTCGAGTTCGAGATAGAATACGTTCGAGTTCGAGATTTAGTTAGAGAGAGAGTTCGAGATAGAGTTCGAGAGAGTTCGAGAGAGCGTTCGAGATATATTTCGAGATAGATTTCGAGTTCGAGAGAGAGTTAGAGTTCGAGATAGTTCGAGTTCGAGATTGAGTTCGAGTTCGAGCGAGAAAGAGTTCGAGCTAGAGATAGAGTTCGAGTTCAAGATAGAGTTCGAGTTCAAGTTCGAGTTCGAGATGGAGATCGAGTTCGAGATAGAGTTCGTATTCGAGATAGTTCGAGATATAGTTCGAGTTCGAGAGAGCGTTCGAGATAGTTCGAGTTCGAGTTCGAGATAAGAGTTCGAGTTCGAGATAGACTACGAGTTCGAGTTCGAGTTTTAGTTAGAGAGAGTGAGAAAGATATAGTTCGAGTTCGAATTCGAGTTAGAGTTCGAGATAGAATTCTAGTTCGAGTTCGTTCGAGCTCGAATTGAATGAATGAAAGAATGTATACATTTATTGACTAAGTATTCACCAAGTTTATTGGCCAAGATTGTTGCCTTGGTGCTCCGCCCCAAATTCGAACCCGAACTCGAGTTCGAGATAGTTCGAGTTCGAGATAGGGTTCGAGATCGAATTAGAGATCGAGATCGAGTTCGAGATCGAGGGAGAGAGAGAGATAGATTTCGAGATAAATGTCGAGTTCGTGATAGAGTTCGAGTTCGAGATAGTTCGAGTTCGAGATAGCGTTCGAGTTCGAGATAGTTCGAGATAGAGTTCGAGATAAAGTTCGAGTTCGAGATAAGAGTTCGAGTTCGAGAAAGAGTACGAGTTCGAGTTTTAGTTCGAGAGAGAGTTCGAGTTGAATGAATGAATGAATGAATGAATGAATTAGTTTATTGGCCAAGTATTCACAAACAAGGAATTTGCCTTGGTGCTCCGCCCGTAAGTCGAAATCCAACGAGGTCGAGATCGAATTCGAGTTCGAGTTCGAGATAGATTTCGAGTTCGAGTTCGAGATAGATTTCGAATTCAAGATAAAGTTCGAGTTCGAGAACGAGATCTAGTTTGAGATCGAGTTCGCGTTTGAGATAGTTCGAGATAGAGGTCGAGATAGAGTTCAAGTTCGAGAGAGATTTCGAGATATTTCGAATTCGAGTTCGAGATAGTTCGAGTTCGAGATAGAGTACGAGTTCGAGTTTTAGTTAGAGAGAGAGTTCGAGATAGAGTTCGAGTTCAAGTTGGAGTTCGAGTTGGAGTTGGAGTTCGAGTTCGAGATAGAGTTCGTGATCGAGTTCGAGTTCAAGTTCGAGCTCGAGTTCGAGTTAAATGAATGTATGAATGAATGAATACTTTTATTGGCCAAGTATTCACATACAAGGAATTTGCCTTGGTGCTCCGCCGGGAGCTCGAACTCCAACTCGAGTTCGAGATCGATTTCTAGTTCGGGTTCGAGATAGACTTCGAGTTCCAGATAGAGTTCGAGGCCGAGATATTTAGTTTGAATTCGAGTTTTAGCTGGAGATAGAGTTCGAATTCAAGATAGAGTTCGAGTTCGAGTTCGAGATCGAGTTCGCGTTCGAGATAGTTCGGGATAGTTCGAGTTGGAGTTCGAGTTCGAGAGACAGTTCGAGATATAGTTCGAGATAAGAGTTCGAGTTCGAGTTCGAGTTCGAGTTGACTGAATGAATGAAGAAGGAATGAATGCATGTTTATCGGACATGTATTCCATACAAGGAATTTGCCTTGGAGCTCCGCCCGCAAGTCGAACTCGAGCTCGAGTTTGAGATCGAGTTCGAGATGGAGATGGAGATAGAGTTCGAGTTCGAGATAGAGTTCGTGATAGAGTTGGAGTTCGAGTTCAAGTTTGAGCTCGAGCGAGTTAAATGAATGAATGAATGAATAAGTTTATTGGCAAAGTATTCACATACTAGGTGTTTGCCTTGGTGCTCCGCCCGTAAGTCGAAATCCAACTCGGGTTCGAGATCGAATTCGAGTTCGAGTTCGAGATAGATTTCGAGTTCGAGATAAAGTTCGAGGTCGAGATAGTTCGAGTTCGGATTCGAGTTTTAGCTGGAGATAGTTCGAGTTCACGATAGAGTTCGAGTTCAAGATAAAGTTCGAGTTCGAGAACGAGTTTGAGATCGAGTTCGCGTTCGAGATAGTTTGAGATCGAGTTCGCGTTCGAGATAGTTCGAGATAGAGTTCGAGATAGAGTTCGAGATTGAGTTCGAGCTAGAGTACGAATTCCAGCTCGAGTTCGAGTTGAATGAATGAATAAATGTTGAATGAATGAATGAATGAATATATGAATTAATTAATTTATTGGCCAAGTATTCACATACAAGGAATTTGCCTTGGAGGTACGCCAGCAAGTCGAACTCCAACCCGACTTCGAGATAGAGTTCGAGATGGAGTACGAGTTCGAGTTCAAGTTCAAGTTCGAGCTCGAGTTCGAGTTAAATGAATGAATGAATGAATGAATGAATAAGTTTATTGGCCAAGTATTCACATACTAGGTGTTTGCCTCGGTGCTCCGCCCGTAAGTCGAAATCCAACGAGTTCGAGATCGAATTCGAGTTCGAGATAGAGTTCGAGATCGAGATCGAGTTCGAGATAGTTCGCGTTTGAGTTCGAGAGCGAGCTCGAGTTCGAGTTGACTGAATGAATGAATGAATGAATACGTTCACTGGCCATGTATTCACATACACGGAATTTGCCTTGGTGCTCCGCCCGCAAGTCGAACTCCAACTCGATTTTGCGATCCGAGATAGTACGAGTTCGAGTGCGAGTTCGAGAGCGAGTTCGAGTTCGAGATAGAGTTCGTGGTCGAGTTCGAGTTCTAGTTGAAGTTGGAGTTGGAGTTGGAGTTCGAGTTCGAGATAGAGTTCGAGTTCGAGATAGTTCGAGTTCGAGATATAGTTCGGGTTCGAGTTCAAGTTCGAGCTCGAGCTCGAGTTAAATGAATGAATGAATGAATAAGTTTATTGGCCAATAGTCACATACAAGGAATTTGCCTTGGTGCTCCGCCCGTAACTCGAACTCCAACTCGAGTTCTAGATCGAATTCGAGTTCGAGTTCGAGATAGATTTCGAGTTCCAGTTCGAATTCGTGTTCGAGATAGATTTCGAGTTCGAGATAGATTTCGAGGTCGAGATATATACAGTTCGAATTCGAGTTCGAGATAGTTCGAGTTCGTTCGAGCTCGAGTTCGAGTTAAATGAATGAATGAATGAATAAGTTTATTGGGCATGTATTCACATACAAGGAATTTGCCTTGGTGCTCCGCCCGTAACTCGAACTCCAACTCGAGTTCTAGATCGAATTCGAGTTCGAGTTCGAGATAGATTTCGAGTTCCAGTTCGAATTCGAGTTCGAGATAGATTTCGAGTTCGAGATAGATTTCGAGATCGAGATATTTAGAGTTCGAATTCGAGTTTTAGGCAGAGATAGAGTTCGAGTTCAAGATGGAGTTCGAGGTAGAGTTCGAGAGAGAGAGATTTCGAGAGAGAGTTCGAGTTCAATATAAGAATTCGAGTTCGAGATAGAGTTCCAGTTCGAGATAGATTACGAGTTCGAGTTCATTGAGATCGAATTCGAGTTCCAGTTCGAGTTCGAGATCGAGTTTGCGTTCGATTGAGAGTTCGTGATAGAGATCGAGTTCGAGATAGGAGTTACAGTTCGATATAATTCCATTTCGAATTCGAGTTCGAGATAGAGTTCGTGAAAGAGTTCGAGTTCAATTTCGAGTTGGAGTTGGAGTTGGAGTTCGAGTTCGAGTTCGAGTGAGTTCGAGTTCGAGTTCGAGAGAGAGTTCGAGTTCGAGATAGAGTTCGAGTTCGAGACAGTGTTCGTTCGAATTCGAGTTCGAGAAAGAGTTAGTTCGAATTCGAGTTCGAGTTCGAATTCAATTTCGAGTTCGACATCGAGTTCGAGATAGAGTTCGAATTCGAAGTCGAGTTCGAGATAGAGTTGGAGTTCGAGTTCGGGAGTGATTTCGACATATAGTTCGAGAGACTTAGAGTTCGAGATAGTGTTCGAGGTCGAGATAGAGTTCCTGAAAGAGATCGAGATAGTTCGAGTTCAAGTTCGAGTTGGAATTGAAGTTGGAGTTCGAGGTAGTGTTCGCGTTCGAGATAGATCGAGTTCGAGATAGAGTTCGAGCTCGAGATATAGTTCGAGTTCGAGTTCGAGTTCGAGTACGAGTTCGAGTTCGAGTACGAGTTCGAGATCGAGTTCGAGATCGAGTTCTGGTTCGAGAGAGATAGTTCGAGATAGAGTTCGAGATACAGTTAGAGTTCGAATTCGAGTTCGAGATAGAGTTCAAGTTCTAGTTCTTTCGATTTCGAGTTGAATGAATGAATGAATGAATGAATGAATCAATCAATTTATTGGCCAAGTCTTCACATACAAGGAATTTGCCTTGGTGCTCCGCGCGCAAGTCGAACTCCAACTCGAGTTTGAAATAGAGTTCGAGGTCGAGATGGTGTTCGACATAGAGTTTGTGTTCGACAGAGAGTTCGATATATAGTTCGAGATCGAGTTCCAGATCGAGTTCGAGTTCGAGAGAGTGTTCGAGGTAGATTTCGAGGTCGAGATAGAGTTCGAGTTCGAGATATACGAGTTCGAATTCGAGTTCGAGATAGTTCGAGTTCGAGTTCGAGTTCGAGTTGAATGAATGAATGAATGCATGAATGAATGAATAAAAGAATGAATGAGTGAATGAATGAATGAATGAATGAATGAATGAAAGAATGAATGAATGAATGAATGAATGAATGAATGAATAAATACATTTATTGGCCAAGTATTCACATACAAGGAATTTGCCTTGGTGCTCCGCTAGCAAGTCGAACTCCAACTCGAGTTCGAGATTAGGTACGAGTTCGAGTTCGAGTTATAATCCGTGTTCGAGTTCGATTTCGAGTTCGAGTTCGTTAGAGATAGAGTTTGTGATAGAGTTCGAGTTCGAGTTCGAGATAGAGTTCGAGTTCAAGTTCGATGTTGGAGTTCGAGTTCGAGATAGTTCTAGTTCGAACTGGAGTTCGAGGTCAAGTTCGAGATCGAGTTCGCGATAGAGATCGAGTTCGAGATAGATTTTGATGTCGCGATAGTTGGAGTTCACGATACAGTTCGAGTTCTAATTCGAGTTCGAGATCGAGATCGAGTTCGAGATAGAGTTCGAGTTCGAGTTCGAATTCGAGTTCGAGACAGAGTGCGAGTTCGAGAGAAAGTTCGAGAGAGAGTTCGAGATAGAGTGCGTGTTCGAGTTCGAGATCGAATTCGAGTTCGAGAGAAAGTTCGAGAGAGAGTTCGAGATAGTGCGAGTTCGAGTTCGAGATCGAGTTCGAGATCGAGTTCGAGTTCGAGTTCGAGTTCGAGTTCGAGAGAGAGTTCGAGATCGAGATGGAGTTCGAGTTCGAGTCGAGAGAGTTTATTTTATTTTTATTTTATTTTATTCTTTATTTCGAACAGAATAAAAGAGTAAAAAGCAAGTGTGAAACAGCATACAAAAAAACAAAACAAGAATATTTATAGTCATA
Source organism: Malacoraja senta (assembly GCA_038087875.1). Lineage (NCBI taxonomy): Eukaryota > Metazoa > Chordata > Chondrichthyes > Rajiformes > Rajidae > Malacoraja > Malacoraja senta. The sequence goes on along the minus strand of JAXLNO010000051.1, from coordinate 340,630 downwards.
AACAATATCTATAAATAAATGAAATCGTATGTCCGAAAAGTAGCAGGAAGAAGCCAAAGCTTATTAATTCCCACCCCCTTATTCAACTGCTTATAATGATCTTATACACATTTAGCAGCTATATGTACACCATATGTACACCATCAGCTATATGTACACCAAATTATTTACATTTATACACTAATCAAATTTTTACAAAGCCATACAAAATAAGAGAGAAAAAAGAAAAAAGAAAAGAAAAACCCTCATATACTACACAGTATCCCTCAGTCATATATACAACCCATAACCCTCATATACTATACAGTACCCCTTAGTCAACCCATCACCCTATAATCACCCTGCCCGATACAATCAGTATAACAAATATCCCACTCACAATCACCTATCCTGATCCCAATATCCTTAAAAAAATGTTTTTGTACATCTTTTTAAATTGAATTATGTTTGTGCTAAGCTTTATCTCCTGTTCCAGACCATTCCACAAATTCACCCCACAGTTTGCTATGCACATAATTTTAAGAGTTGTTCTGCCATTGAGTTTTTAAAAATTATTTTCCCCTCTCAAATTATACACACCCTCTTTTTCCATAAATAGTTTTTCTCGCGTTCGAGATCAAGTTCGAGCTCGAGTTCGAATTGAATGAATGAATGAATGAATGAATGAATGAATGAATGAATGGACACGTTTATTGGCCTAGTACTCACATACAGGGAAGTTGCCTTGGTGCTCCGCCCGCAAGGCGAACTCAAACTCGAGTACAAGTTCGCGTTCGAGTTCGAGTTCGAGTTCAAGAATCAAGAATCAAGAGAGTTTATTGTCATGTGTCCCTGATAGGACAATGACATTCTTGCTTTGCTTCAGCACAACAGAACATAGTAGGCATTGACTACAAAACAGATCAGTGTGTCCATATACCATTATCTACGTAAAAAGTACAAATAACAGATAATGGACTATTAATGTTCAGAGTTTTGTCCGGGCCAAGTTTAAAAGCCTGATGGCTGTGGGGAAGTAGCTATTCCTGAACCTGGTCATTGCAGTCTTCAGGCTCCTGTACCTTGTACCTGAAGGTAGCAGGGAGATGAGTGTGGCCAGGATGGTGTGGTTCACTGATGATATTGCCAGCCTTTTTGAGGCAACGACTGCGATAGATCCCCTCGATGGAAGGGAGGTCAGAGCCGATGATGGACTGGGCAGTGTTTACTACTTTTTGTAGTATTTTCCTCTCCAGGGCGCTCAAGTTGCCGAACTAAGCCACGATGCAACCGGTCAGCATGCTTTCTACTGTGCACCTGTAGAGGTTCGAGAACGTCCTCCTCGACAAACTGACCCTCCGTAATCTTCTCAGGAAGTAGAGGCGCTGATGTGCTTTCTTAATAATTGCATCAGTGTTCTCGGACCAGGAAATATCTTCAGAGATGTGCACGCCCAGGAATTTGAAGCTCTTGACCCTTTCATCCAACGACCCGTTGATATAAACGGGCCTGTGGGTCACCGTCCTACTCCTTCCAAAGTCCACAATCAGTTCCTTGGTTTTGCTGGTGTTGAGTGACAGGTTATTGTGCTGGCACCATATGGACAGTTGCCCGATCTCTCTTCTATACTCTGACTCATCCCCATCAATGATACGTCCCACAACAGTGGTGTCGTCAGTGGTGCCGACCTGTAATCAATGAATAACAGCCTGACATATGAGTTTTTGTTGTCCAAATGGTCCAGGTTTTTGTCGAGGTAGGAGTTGATTTGCGCCATGATCAACCTCTCAAAGCACTTCATCACCACGGGCGTTAGTGCCAATGGTCGATAGTCATTGAGGCACGTCACTTACTCATCGTGGGCACCGGTATAATTGATGCCCTTTTGAAGCAGGTGGGAACCTCGAACCTCAGAAGTGAGAGGTTGAAAATATCCGTTAAAACTCCAGCCAGTTGATCCGCACAGGTTTTTTCGAACACGACCAGTTCGAATTGGAGTTGGTGTTCGAGTCAGTTCGAGTTCGAGAGAGAGTCCGAGTTCGAGAGCGAGGTCGAGATACAGTTAGAGTTCAAATTCGCATTCGAGTTCGAGTTCAATTTCGAGTTCGAGTTCGAGTTCGAGCTCGAGTTCGAGTTCAATGAATGAATGAATGAATGAATAAATTTATGGGCCAAGTATTCTCATACAAGGAATTTGCCTTGGTGCACCGCCAGCAAATCGAACTCCAACTCGAGTTCGAAATAGAGTTCGACAGAGAGTTCGATATAAAGTTCGAGATCGAGTTCCAGATCGAATTCGAGTTCGAGTTCGAGTTGATTGAATGAATAAATGAATGAATACGTTTATTGGTCAAGTATTCACATACAAGGAATATGCCTTGGTGCTCCGCCCGCAAGTTCGAGATAGAATACGATTTCAAGTTCGATTTCTAATTCGAGTTCGAGTTCGAACTATCTCGAACTCGAACTCTATCTCGAACTCGAACTATCTCGAACTCGAAATTTATCTCGAAATCTATCTCTCTCTCTCCCTCGTTCTCGAACTCGACCTCGATCTCTATCTCGATCTCGAACCCTATCTCGAACTCGAACTATCTCGAACTTGAGTTCGGGTTCGACTTTCGGGCGGAGCACCAAGGCAACAATCTTGGCCAATAAACTTGGTGAATACTTAGTCAATAAATTTATACATTCTTTCATTCATTCAACTCGAACTCGAGCTCGAACGAACTCGAACTCGAATTCTATCTCGAACGCTAACTCGAATTCGAACTCGAACTATATATCTCTCTCTCTCTCTCTAACTAAAACTCGAACTCGAACTCGTAGTCTATCTCGAACTCGAACTCTTATCTCGAACTCGAACTCGAACTATCTCGAACGCTCTCTCGAACTCGAACTCTATCTCGAACTATCTCGAATACGAACTCTATCTGGAACTCGTTCTCCATCTCGAACTCGAATTCGAACTTGAACTCGAACTCTATCTTGAACTCGAACTCTATCTCTAGCTCAAACTCTTTCTCGCTCGAAGTCGAACTCAATCTCGAACTCGAACTATCTCGAACTCTAACTCTCTCTCGAACTCGAAATCTATCTCGAAATCTAACTCGACCTCTCTCTCGAACTCTCTCTCGAACTCTATCTCGAACTCTCTCTCGAACTCTATCTCGAACTCTCTCTCTAACTACATCTCGAACTCGAACTCGTATTCTATCTCGAACTCGAACTATCTCGAACTCGAACACTTATCTCGAACTCGAAATATCTCGAACTCTCTCTCGAACTTGAACTCTATCTCGAACTCTCTCTCGAACTATCTCGAACGCGAACTCGATCTCAAACTCGATCTCGAACTAGTTTGAACTCGAACTAGAAAGCTATCTTGAACTCGAACTATTTCTAGCTAAAACTCGAATTCGAACTCGAACTATCTCGAACTATCTCGAACGCGAACTCGTACTCGAACTCGAACTATCTTGTATTCGAACTCTATATGGAACTCTCTCTAACTCGAACTCGATCTCGATCTCTATCTCGATCTCGAACTCTATCTCGAACTCAATCTCGAACTCGAACGCTATCTCGAACTGGAAATTTATCTCGAAATCTATCTTGAACTCTCTCTCGAACTCGATCTCGATCTCTATCTCAATCTCGAACCCTATCTCGAACTCGAACTATCGCGAACTCGAGTTCCGGTTCGACTTTCGGGCGGAGAACCAAGGCTTAAATCTTGCCCAATAAACTTGGTGAATACTTAGTCAATAAACTTATACATCCTTTCATTCATTCAACTCGAACTCGATCTCGAACGAACTCGAACTCGAATTCTATCTCGAACTAGAACTCTTATTCTATCTCGAACTCGATCTTGAATTCGAACTCGAACTCTATCTCGATCGCTCTCTCTCTAACCAAAACTCGAACGTACTCTATCTCTAACTCGAACTCTTAGCTCGAACTCGAACTATCTCGAACTCTCTCTCGAACTCGAACTCTATCTCGATCTATCTCGAACGCGAACTCGATCTAAAACTCGATCTCAAACTGGAACTCTATCTTGAACTCGAACTCTATCTCTAGCTAAAACTCGAATTCAAACTCGAACTATCTCGACCTCGAACTCTATCTCGAACTCGAAATCTATCTCGAACTCGAATTCGAACTGGAACTCGAAATCTATCTCGAACTCGAACTCGAGTTCGATCTAGAACTCGAGTTGGAGTTCGAGTTACGGGCGGAGCACCAAGGCAAATTCCTTGTATGTGAATATTGGCCAATAAACGTATACATTCATTCATTCATTTAACTGGAGCTCGTTGCTCGAGCTCGAACTTGAACTGAACCCGAACTCTATCTCGAACTCGAACTATCTCGAACGAACTCTATATCGAACTCCAACTCCAACTCCAACTTCAACTAGAACTCGAACTCGATGACGAACTCTATCTCGAACTCGAACTAGCTCTCGAACTCGCACTCGAACTCGTACTCTCTCGGATCGCAAAATCGAGTTGGAGTTCGACTTGCGGGCGGAGCACCAAGGCAAATTCCGTGTATGTGAATACATGGCCAGTGAACGTATTAATTAATTCATTCATTCAGTCAACTCGAACTCGAACTCGCTCTCGAACTCAAACGCGAACTCTATCTCGAACTCGATCTCGATCTCGAACTCGAACTCGAATTCGATCGCGAACTCGTTGGATTTCGACTTACGGGCGGAGCACCGAGGCAAACACCTAGTATGTGAATACTTGGCCAATAAACTTATTCATTCATTCATTCATTCATTTAACTCGAACTCGAGCTCGAACGAACTCGAACTCGAATTCTATCTCGAACGCTAACTCGAATTCGAACTCGAACTATATATCTCTCTCTCTCTCTAACTAAAACTCGAACTCGAACTCGTAGTCTATCTCGAACTCGAACTCTTATCTCGAACTCGAACTCGAACTATCTCGAACGCTCTCTCGAACTCGAACTCTATCTCGAACTATCTCGAATACGAACTCTATCTGGAACTCGTTCTCCATCTCGAACTCGAATTCGAACTTGAACTCGAACTCTATCTTGAACTCGAACTCTATCTCTAGCTCAAACTCTTTCTCGCTCGAAGTCGAACTCAATCTCGAACTCGAACTATCTCGAACTCTAACTCTCTCTCGAACTCGAAATCTATCTCGAAATCTATCTCGAACTCTCTCTCGAACTCTCTCTCGAACTATCTCGAACTCTCTCTCGAACTCTATCTCGAACTCTCTCTCTAACTAAATCTCGAACTCGAACTCGTATTCTATCTCGAACTCGAACTATCTCGAACTCGAACACTTATCTCGAACTCGAAATATCTCGAACTCTCTCTCGAACTTGAACTCTATCTCGAACTCTCTCTCGAACTATCTCGAACGCGAACTCGATCTCAAACTCGATCTCGATCTCGAACTCGAACTAGTTTGAACTCGAACTCGAAAGCTATCTTGAACTCGAACTATTTCTAGCTAAAACTCGAATTCGAACTCGAACTATCTCGAACTATCTCGAACGCGAACTCGTACTCGACTCGAACTATCTTGTATTCGAACTCTATATGGAACTCTCTCTAACTCGAACTCGATCTCGATCTCTATCTCGATCTCGAACTCTATCTCGAACTCAATCTCGAACTCGAACGCTATCTCGAACTGGAAATTTATCTCGAAATCTATCGCGAACTCTCTCTCGAACTCGATCTCGATCTCTATCTCAATCTCGAACCCTATCTCGAACTCGAACTATCGCGAACTCGAGTTCCGGTTCGACTTTCGGGCGGAGAACCAAGGCTTAAATCTTGCCCAATAAACTTGGTGAATACTTAGTCAATAAACTTATACATCCTTTCATTCATTCAACTCGAACTCGATCTCGAACGAACTCGAACTCGAATTCTATCTCGAACTAGAACTCTTATTCTATCTCGAACTCGATCTTGAATTCGAACTCGAACTCTATCTCGATCGCTCTCTCTCTAACCAAAACTCGAACGTACTCTATCTCTAACTCGAACTCTTAGCTCGAACTCGAACTATCTCGAACTCTCTCTCGAACTCGAACTCTATCTCGATCTATCTCGAACGCGATCTCGATCTAAAACTCGATCTCAAACTGGAACTCTATCTTGAACTCGAACTCTATCTCTAGCTAAAACTCGAATTCAAACTCGAACTATCTCGACCTCAAACTCTATCTCGAACTCGAAATCTATCTCGAACTCGGATTCGAACTGGAACTCGAAATCTATCTCGAACTCGAACTCGAATTCGTTCTAGAACTCGAGTTGGAGTTCGAGTTACGGGCGGAGCACCAAGGCAAATTCCTTGTATGTGAATATTGGCCAATAAACGTATACATTCATTCATTCATTTAACTCGAGCTCGTTGCTCGAGCTCGAACTTGAACTGAACCCGAACTCTATCTCGAACTCGAACTATCTCGAACGAACTCTATATCGAACTCCAACTCCAACTTCAACTAGAACTCGAAGTCGATGACGAACTCTATCTCGAACTCGAACTAGCTCTCGAACTCGCACTCGAACTCGTACTCTCTCGGATCGCAAAATCGAGTTGGAGTTTGACTTGCGGGCGGAGCACCAAGGCAAATTCCGTGTATGTGAATACATGGCCAGTGAACGTATTAATTAATTCATTCATTCAGTCAACTCGAACTCGAACTCGCTCTCGAACTCAAACGCGAACCCTATCTCGAACTCGATCTCGATCTCGAACTCGAACTCGAATTCGATCTCGAACTCGTTGGATTTCGACTTACGGGCGGAGCACCGAGGCAAACACCTAGTATGTGAATACTTGGCCAATAACCTTGTTCATTCATTCATTCATTCGTTCATTTAACTCGAACTCGAGCTCGAACCTGAACTTGAACTCGAACTCGTACTCCATCTCGAACTCTATCTCGAACTTGGGTTGGAGTTCGACTTGCTGGCGTACCTACAAGGCAAATTCCTTGTATGTGAATACTTGGCCAATAAATTAATTCATTCATACATTCATTCATTCATTCATTCAACCATTTATTCATTCATTGAACTCGAACTCCAACTCTAACTCGAACTCGAGCTGGAACTCGTACTCTAGCTCGAACTCAATCTCGACCTCTATCTCGACCTCTATCTCGAACTATCGCGAACGCGAAATCGATCTCAAACTATCTCGAACGCGAACTCGATCTCAAACTCGATCTCGAACTCGAACTTTATCTTGATCACGAACTCTATCTTGAACGAACTATCTCCAGCTAAAACGCGAATCCGAACTCGAACTATCTCGACCTCGAACTTTATCTCGAACTCGAAATCTATCTCGAACTCGAACTCGAATTCGATCTCGAACCCGAGTTGGATTTCGACTTATGGGCGGTGCACCAAGGCAAACACCTAGTATGTGAATACTTTGCCAATAAACTTATTCATTCATTCATTCATTTAACTCGAACTCGAGCTCAAACTTGAACTCGAACTCCAACTCTATCACGAATATCTCGAACTCGAACTTTATCTCCATCTCCATCTCGAACTCGATCTCAAACGCGAGCTCGAGTTCGACTTGCAGGCGGAACTCCAACACGAAAGCTATCTTGAACTCGAACTATTTCTAGCTAAAACTCGAATTCGAACTCGAACTCTATCTCGAACTATTTCGAACGCGAACTCGAACTCGAACTCGAACTATCTTGTATTCGAACACTATATGGAACTCTCTCTCTAACTCGAACTCGATCTCGATCTCTATCTCGATCTCGAACTATCTAGAACTCAATCTCTTATTCTATCTCGAACTCGAACTCGAATTCGAACTCGAACTCTGTCTCGATCTCTCTCTCTCTCTAACCAAAACTCGAACTCGTACTCTATCTCTAACTCGATCTCAAACTGGAACTCTATCTTGAACTCGATCTCTATCTTGAACTCGAACTCTATCTCTAGCTAAAACTCGAATTCAAACTCGAACTATCTCGACCTCGAACTCTATCTCGAACTCGAAATCTATCTCGAACTGGAACTCGAATTCGATCTCGAACTCGAGTTGGATTTCGACTTACGGGCGGAGAATTGAACTCGAACTCTTTCACGAACTCTATCTCGAACTCGAAATCGAAATCGAACTCGAATTCTTTTTTTTTTAATATTTTAATTTTATTAGAAGTAAGTACGATTGTATACAATCATATTTTCATAATACATGTTATGTACAGCTTCTTATTTTTTATTATAGTATAGAAGAAAAATAAAAATAAATTAGATAATAAAGTATAGAAAAACGTGAGATATATAGTGTGTGGAGAAGAAGAATAGAGAATGAAAGAAGAAAGTTAAAGAGTAGAAAATAGGAGAAAGAGAGTAAAAGAAAAAGGAAGAAAAAGAAAAAAGAAGTAAGGAGATCTTATTTATAATCTTGACCATCCCTCGCCCAGTCACGAGACAGTTAGCTTTTACAATTGTGTTGCACCATATGATTCCAAAAAGACGTCAAATGGAGACCAACTCGTTATGAATTGGTCAGATTTATCTATCAGGAGGAATCGCAGTTTCTCAAGATGTGCGGTGTCCAACATACTTGCAATCCACATTTTGAGCGTTGGTATTGGTGTATTTTTCCAAAATTTAAGTATTAATTTTTTTGCTATTATTAAACCATAATTAAAAAATAAATTTTGAGATGAATTCAATTTATTCCCATCTTCCATTACCCCAAATATAATCAATTCATTATTAGGTTCCATTTTTATCTTAAATAATTTTGTAAATATTTCGAAAATATCACTCCAGAATCTATAAAGTTTTATGGAGGAAACAAAAGAGTGCGTTATAGTTGCGTTTTGGGTTAAACACTTATCGCAAATGGGGGATATATTTGGATAGAATTTATTTAATCTTCTTTTTGAATAATATAATCTATGTAAAAATTTAAATTGAACTAGATTATGTCTTCCATTAATCGAACATTTGTGAATGTATATCAAATACTTTTCCCATGTAACTTTCGTAATTGTTATCATTAATTCCCGTTCCCACTCTTCTCTAAGTACCTCTGTCGATGGTAGGTCTATATTTAAAATACTATTATATAAATATGATATTAATTTTTATCTCGAACTAGAACTCTTATTCTATCTAGAACTCGATCTTGAATTCAAACTCGAACTCTATCTCGATCGCTCTCTCTCTAACCAAAACTCGAACGTACTCTATCTCTAACTCGAACTCTTAGCTCGAACTCGAACTATCTCGAACTCTCTCTCGAACTCGAACTCTATCTCGATCTATCTCGAACGCGAACTCGATCTAAAACTCGATCTCAAACTGTAACTCTATCTTGAACTCGAACTCTATCTCTAGCTAAAACTCGAATTCAAACTCGAACTATCTCGACCTCGAACTCTATCTCGAACTCGAAATCTATCTCGAACTCGAATTCGAACTGGAACTCGAAATCTATCTCGAACTCGAACTCGAATTCGATCTAGAACTCGAGTTGGAGTTCGAGTTACGGGCGGAGCACCAAGGCAAATTCCTTGTATGTGAATATTGGCCAAGAAACGTATTCATTCATTCATTCATTTAACTCGAGCTCGTTGCTCGAGCTCGAACTTGAACTGAACCCGAACTCTATCTCGAACTCGAACTATCTCGAACTCGAACTCTATATCGAACTCCAACTCCAACTCCAACTTCAACTAGAACTCGAACTCGATGACGAACTCTATCTCGAACTCGAACTAGCTCTCGAACTCGCACTCGAACTCGTACTCTCTCGGATCGCAAAATCGAGTTGGAGTTCGACTTGCGGGCGGAGCACCAAGGCAAATTCCCTGTATGTGAATACATGGCCAGTGAACGTATTAATTCATTCATTCATTCGGTCAACTCGAACTCGAACTCGCTCTCGAACTCAAACGCGAACTCTATCTCGAACTCGATCTCGATCTCGAACTCGAACTCGAATTCGATCTCGAACTCGTTGGATTTCGACTTACGGGCGGAGCACCGAGGCAAACACCTAGTATGTGAATACTTGGCCAATAAACATATTCATTCATTCATTCATTCATTCATTTAACTCGAACTCGAGCTCGAACCTGAACTTGAACTCGAACTCGTACTCCATCTCGAACTCTATCTCGATCTCGGGTTGGAGTTCGACTTACTGGCGTACCTACAAGGCAAATTCCTTGTATGTCAATACTTGGCCAGTAAATTAATTCATTCATACATTCATTCATTCAGTCATTCAACCATTTATTCATTCATTCAACTCGAACTCGAGCTGGAACTCGTACTCTAGCTCGAACTCAATCTCGAACTCTATCTCGACCTCTATCTCGAACTATCGCGAACGCGAACTCGATCTCAAACTATCTCGAACGCGAACTCGATCTCAAACTCGATCTCGAACTCGAACTTTATCTTGAACTCGAACTCTATCTTGAACGAACTATCTCCAGCTAAAACTCGAATCCGAACTCGAACTATCTCGACCTCGAACTTTATCTCGAACTCGAAATCTATCTCGAACTCGAACACGAATTCGATCTCGAACCCGAGTTGGATTTCGACTTACGGGCGGAGCACCAAGGCAAACACCTAGTATGTGAATACTTTGCCAATAAACGTATTCATTCATTCATTCATTTAACTCGAACTCGAGCTCAAACTTGAACTCGAACTCCAACTCTATCACGAACTTTATCTCGAACTCGAACTCTATCTCCATCTCCATCTCGAACTCGATCTCAAACTCGAGCTCGAGTTCGACTTGCGGGCGGAACTCCAACTCGAAAGCTATCTTGAACTCGAACTATTTCTAGCTAAAACTCGAATTCGAACTCGAACTCTATCTCGAACTATCTCGAACGCGAACTCGAACTCGAACTCGAATTATCTTGTATTCGAACACTATATGGAACTCTCTCTCTAACTCGAACTCGATCTCGATCTCTATCTCGATCTCGAACTATCTCGAACTCAATCTCTTATTCTATCTCGAACTCGAACTCGAATTCGAACTCGAACTCTATCTCGATCTCTCGCTCTCTTTAACCAAAACTCGAACTCGTACTCTATCTCTAACTCGATCTCAAACTGGAACTCTATCTTGAACTCGAACTCTATCTCTAGCTAAAACTCGAATTCAAACTCGAACTATCTCGACCTCGAACTCTATCTCGAACTCGAAATCTATCTCGAACTGGAACTCGAATTCGATCTCGAACTCGAGTTGGATTTCGATTTACGGGCGGAGAATTGAACTCGAACTCTTTCACGAACTCTATCTCGAACTCGAAATCGAAATCGAACTCGAATTCTTTTTTTTTTATATTTTAATTTTATTAGAAGTAAGTACAATTGTATACAATCATATTTTCATAATACATGTTATGTACAGCTTCTTATTTTTTATTATAGTATAGAAGAAAAATAAAAAAAAAATAGATAATAAAGTATAGAAAAACGTGAGATATATAGTGTGTGGAGAAGAAGAATAGAGAATGAAAGAAGAAAGTTAAAGAGTAGAAAATAGGAGAAAGAGAGTAAAAGAAAAAAGGAAGAAAAAGAAAAAAGAAGTAAGGAGATCTTATTTATAATCTTGACCATCCCTCGCCCAGTCACGAGACAGTTAGCTTTTACAATTGTGTTGCACCATATGATTCCAAAAAGACGTCAAATGGAGACCAACTCGTTATGAATTGGTCAGATTTATCTATTAGGAGGAATCGCATTTTCTCAAGATGTGCGGTGTCCAACATACTTGCAATCCACATTTTGAGCGTTGGTATTGGTGTATTTTTCCAAAATTTAAGTCTTAATTTTTTTGCTATTATTAAACCATAATTAAAAAATAAATTTTGAGATGAATTCAATTTATTCCCATCTTCCATTACCCCAAATATAATCAATTCATTATTAGGTTCCATTTTTATCTTAAATAATTTTGTAAATATTTCGAAAATATCACTCCAGAATCTATAAAGTTTTATGCAGGAAACAAAAGAGTGTGTTATAGTTGCGTTTTGGGTTAAACACTTATCGCAAATGGGGGATATATTTGGAATTTTGAATAATATAATCTATGTAAATTTGCGAATTTTGAATAATATAATCTATGTAAAATTTTAAATTGAACTAGATTATGTCTTCCATTAATCGAACATTGGTGAATGTATATCAAATACTTTTCCCATGTAACCTTCGTAATTTTTATCATTAATTCCCGTTCCCACTCTTCTCTAAGTACCTCTGTCGATGGTAGGTCTATATTTAAAATACTATTATATAAATATGATATTAATTTTTATCTCGAACTAGAACTCTTATTCTATCTAGAACTCGATCTTGAATTCGAACTCGAACTCTATCTCGATCGCTCTCTCTCTAACCAAAACTCGAACATACTCTATCTCTAACTCGAACTCTTAGCTCGAACTCGAACTATCTCGAACTCTCTCTCGAACTCGAACTCTATCTCGATCTATCTCGAACGCGAACTCGATCTAAAACTCGATCTCAAACTGTAACTCTATCTTGAACTCGAACTCTATCTCTAGTTAAAACTCGAATTCAAACTCGAACTATCTCGACCTCGAACTCTATCTCGAACTCGAAATCTATCTCGAACTCGAATTCGAACTGGAACTCGAAATCTATCTCGAACTCGAACTCGAATTCGATCTAGAACTCGAGTTGGAGTTCGAGTTACGGGCGGAGTACCAAGGCAAATTCCTTGTATGTGAATATTGGCCAAGAAACGTATTCATTCATTCATTCATTTAACTCGAGCTCGTTGCTCGAGCTCGAACTTGAACTGAACCCGAACTCTATGTCGAACTCGAACTATTTCGAACTCGAACTCTATATCGAACTCCAACTCCAACTCCAACTTCAACTAGAACTCGAACTCGATGACGAACTCTATCTCGAACTCGAACTAGCTCTCGAACTCGCACTCGAACTCGTACTCTCTCGGATCGCAAAATCGAGTTGGAGTTCGACTTGCGGGCGGAGCACCAAGGCAAATTCCGTGTATGTGAATACATGGCCAGTGAACGTATTAATTCATTCATTCATTCGGTCAACTCGAACTCGAACTCGCTCTCGAACTCAAACGCGAACTCTATCTCGAACTCGATCTCGATCTCGAACTCGAACTCGAATTCGATCTCGAACTCGTTGGATTTCGACTTACGGGCGGCGCACTGAGGCAAACACCTAGTATGTGAATACTTGGCCAATAAACTTATTCATTCATTCATTCATTCATTCATTTAACTCGAACTCGAACTCGAACCTGAACTTGAACTCGAACTCGTACTCCATCTCGAACTCTATCTCGAACTCGGGTTGGAGTTCGACTTACTGGCGTACCTACAAGGCAAATTCCTTGTATGTGAATACTTGGCCAGTAAATTAATTCATTCATACATTCATTCATTCAGTCATTCAACCATTTATTCATTCATTCAACTCGAACTCGAGCTGGAACTCGTACTCTAGCTCGAACTCAATCTCGAACTCTATCTCGACCTCTATCTCGAACAATCGCGAAAGCGAACTCGATCTCAAACTATCTCGAACGCGAACTCGATCTCAAACTCGATCTCGAACTCGAACTTTATCTTGAACTCGAACTATCTCCAGCTAAAACTCGAATCCGTACTCGAACTATCTCGACCTCGAACTTTATCTCGAACTCGAAATCTATCTCGAACTCGAACTCGAATTCGATCTCGAACCCGAGTTGGATTTCGACTTACGGGCGGAGCACCAAGGCAAACACCTTATATGTGAATACTTTGCCAATAAATTTATTCATTCATTCATTCATTTAACTCGAACTCGAGCTCAAACTTGAACTCGAACTCCAACTCTATCACGAACTCTATCTCGAACTCGAACTTTATCTCCATCTCCATCTCGAACTCGATCTCAAACTCGAGCTCGAGTTCGACTTGCGGGCGGAACTCCAACTCGAAAGCTATCTTGAACTCGAACTATTTCTAGCTAAAACTCGAATTCGAAATCGAACTCTATCTCGAAATATCTCGAACGCGAACTCGAACTCGAACTCGAATTATCTTGTATTCGAACACTATATGGAACTCTCTCTCTAACTCGAACTCGATCTCGATCTCTATCCCGATCTCGAACTATCTCGAACTCAATCTCCTATTCTATTCGAACTCGAACTCGAATTCGAACTCGAACTCTATCTCGATCTCTCTCTCTCTCTAACCAAAACTCGAACTCGTACTCTATCTCTAACTCGATCTCAATCTGGAACTCTATCTTGAACTCGAACTCTATCTTGAACTCGAACTCTATCTCTAGCTAAAACTCGAATTCAAACTCGAACTATCTCGACCTCGAACTCCATCTCGAACTCGAAATCTATCTCGAACTGGAACTCGAATTCGATCTCGAACTCGAGTTGGATTTCGACTTACGGGCGGAGAATTGAACTCGAACTCTTTCACGAACTCTATCTCGAACTCGAAATCGAACTCGAACTCGAATTCTTTTTTTTAAATATTTTAATTTTATTAGAAGTAAGTACAATTGTATACAATCATATTTTCATAATACATGTTATGTACAGCTTCTTATTTTTTATTATAGTATAGAAGAAAAATAAAAATAAATTAGATAATAAAGTATAGAAAAACGTGAGATATATAGTGTGTGGAGAAGAAGAATAGAGAATGAAAGAAGAAAGTTAAAGAGTAGAAAATAGGAGAAAGAGAGTAAAAGAAAAAAGGAAGAAAAAGAAAAAAGAAGTAAGGAGATCTTATTTATAATCTTGACCATCCCTCGCCCAGTCACGAGACAGTTAGCTTTTACAATTGTGTTGCACCATATGATTCCAAAAAGACGTCAAATGGAGACCAACTCGTTATGAATTGGTCAGATTTATCTATTAGGAGGAATCGCATTTTCTCAAGATGTGCGGTGTCCAACATACTTGCAATCCACATTTTGAGCGTTGGTATTGGTGTATTTTTCCAAAATTTAAGTCTTAATTTTTTTGCTATTATTAAACCATAATTAAAAAATATATTTGGAGATGAATTCAATTTATTCCCATCTTTCATTACCCCAAATATAATCAATTCATTATTAGGTTCCATTTTTATCTTAAATAATTTTGTAAATATTTCGAAAATATCACTCCAGAATCTATAAAGTTTTATGCAGGAAACAAAAGAGTGTGTTATAGTTGCGTTTTGGGTTAAACACTTATCGCAAATGGGGGTAATATTTGGATAGCATTTATTTAATCTTCTTTTTGAATAATATAATCTATGTAAAATTTTAAATTGAACTAGATTATGTCTTCCATTAATCGAACATTTGTGAATGTATATCAAATACTTTTCCCATGTAACCTTCGTAATTTTTATCATTAATTCCCGTTCCCACTCTTCTCTAAGTACCTCTGTCGATGGTAGGTCTATATTTAAAATACTATTATATAAATATGATATTAATTTTTGTGCGTCAGCTTTAATATTCATTGCTTCTTCCAATAAATCAGGAGTTATTTTTTGATATCCTTGTATGTATTTCTTCGTGAAATCGCAAATCTGAAGATATTTAAAATAATGGTTGTTTTTCAATTTAAATTTAAATTGTAATTGTTGAAATGATAATACATTTCCCATTTCATACACATCCCCGATCCTTTTAATTCCTAAACTTTCCCATTGATTATATGTTTTGTCAATAAGAGACGGTTTAAATAAAGGATTATTCGCTATTGGTATTAACAATGATAATTTTTTTAATTTTAAGGATAATTTTATTTGTTTCCATATTCTTATTGTATCATGTATAATTGGGTTCTTCTTATATATTGTATTGTTCAGTTTTTTCGGGGAGAAGAGGATCGTTCCTATATTACAAGGAAAACAATCCCCTTTCTCCATTTTTATCCATTCTGTCTGTTGGTAGAACTGTCCAACCAGTAAATTATATTCTTAATATGCACTGCCGAATAATAATACAGACATTTCTGGAGTGAATGTCCCCCGACATCTTTTGGTTTAAATACGTTTTTTTTTTAATTCTATGTGATTTATAATCCCAAATAAAATTAGTAATAGTAGAGTCTAATTCTTTTTAAAGTATTTTGGTATATATAGTGGTATAGACTGACATAGGTATAATAGTTGTGGTAGAAAGATCATTTTTATAGCATTTATTCTACCTATTAATGATAAAGGAAGTGTTTTCCAAAATTTAATCAGTATATTTAATAAAGGTATAAAATTTGTTTAATAAAGGTATAGAATTAGCATGGAATAATGCTTTATATTTTCCAGTAATCTGATTACCCAAATATTTAAATTTTTATGTTGCTGTTTTAAAGGGGAACTTCAGTAAGTGTGTAGATTCTTGAGGTTTTAACGTCATGATTTCACTTTTATTCCAATTTATTCTATATCCAGAAAAGGAGCCAAATTCCTCTATTAAGTTTAATAAATTTGGTATGCTCGTTTGTGATTTTGTAATATATAAAAGAATATCGTCTGCATATAATGAAATGTTATTATTTGAGTCCCTAGTATTATAACCCTGAATATTCGGATGACTTCTTATACTTTCAGCCAAAGGTTCTATCATAAGGGCAAATAGCAGGGGTGATAACGCCTATTACCCCTTGATAATTGAAATTTTTGAGATAACATATTATTAGTTAATATTCTTGCCATCGGTTTATCATATAATAATTTTACCCATGTAATAAAATTCTCTCCCATATTAATTTTTTGCAATACTTTGTATAAATACTGCAATTCTACCTGATCAAATGCTTTCTCTGCATCCAGAGCAATAATTGATATATCTTCTTCCTCCACTTTATCTGAGTACATTATATTAAACAGGCGTCGCAAATTATTAAATGAATATCTTTTGGGTATAAACCCCATTTGATCAGGGTTTATCAATTTACTAATATATTTGCTTAGTCTTCTTACTAAAGTCTTTGCTAGAATTTTCTGGTCTGTATTTAAAAGTGAAATCGCTCTATATGAGCCCGGATCCTCTAAATTTTTATCTTTTTTTGGAATAAGCGTAATAGTTGATTCTGCTAATCTTTCAGGTAGTTTATTTTCTTTAAAAGCGTGAGTATATAAATTAAATAAATAAGGAGTCGTTATCTCATGTTTTTTTTTAATAAAATTCATTACTAAAACCGTCTGGTCCCGGTGTCTTACCATTTGTCAACGATTTTATTGTTTCACCTATTTCTTCGATTGTAATTTAAGCTCCAAGTTCCTCTTACATAGATACATAGAAAATAGGTGCAGGTGTAGGCCATTCGGCCCTTCGAGCCAGCACCGCCATTCAATATGATCATGGCTGATCATCCAACTCAGTATCCCGTACCTGCCTTCTCTCCATACCCCCTGATCCCTTTAGCCACAAGGGCCACATCTAACTCCCTCTTAAATATAGCCAATGAACTGGCCTCAACTACCCTCTGTGGCAGAGAGTTCCAGAGATTCACCACTCTCTGTGTGAAAAAGTTTTTACTCATCTCGGTCTTAAAGGATTCCCCCCTTATCCTTAAGCTGTGACCCCTTGTCCTGGACTTCCCCAACATCGGGAACAATCTTCCTGCATCTAGCCTGTCCAACCCCATAAGAATTTTGTACGTTTCTATAAGATCCCCTCTCAATCTCCTAAATTCTAGCGAGTATAAGCCAAGTCTATCCAGTCTTTCTTCATATGAAAGTCCTGACATCCCAGGAATCAGTCTGGTGAACCTTCTTTGCACTCCCTCTATGGCTATAATGTCCTTCCTTAGATTTGGGGCTATAATGTCCTTCCTCAGATTTGGGGCTATAATGTCCTTCCTCTTGTTCCAAAAGGTCAAGTTTTGGAAGATTACAATTATCTAAATAATTCTTGATTTTACTATCTTCTATTTTAGTTTTTGATGTATATAAATTTTGATAAAATTGAGCAAATCTTTTATTAATATCTTTAGGTAGTATTAGTAAATCACCTTTCTCTGATTTAATTTTATTTATAGTATTTTATTTTTCTTGTTTTTCAGTTGACGAGCTAAAAGCGTATGTGGTTTGTCACCAAACTCAAAATGTTCCTGTATTATAATTTGGAATAATCATATTACTCTTGCCGATAGAATTCGATTAAGTTTAAATTTCAGTAATATTATCTTATTATGTTTATCTATAGTGGTCTTTAGCATTATCTAACTCTAACTGTCTAATTTCTTGTTCTAGCAACATTTGTTCTGTCTTATTCTTTTTATTTTGAAAAATTTCGTATGAAATTATAATTCCTCTAATAAATGCCTTAAAAGTTTCCCATAATAAAGAAGGCGAGGTACCTGGCATATCATTTGTATAAAAAAAAAGTTTCATTTGTTGTTTTAAATATTGATAACCTTGTATGTCATTTAAAATATGTGTATTAAACCGCCCCAAAAAATTTTTACCCAGCATTCCCTCGAATTTTACTGAAAATGTCAGTGGAGAGTGATCAGAAATACTACTAATGTGGTACGTTGGATTAATTGTATATGGCATTAATTTCATATCCACTAAAAAATAATCAATTCTTGAATAAGTTTTATGTACCGAAGAGTAAAACGAGTATTCCCTTCCAGCTGGATTAGCAGATCTCCATACATCTATTATATTAGTATTTTTTATATATGTATTTAAAAGTTCACTAGTCTTAGATTTTAAATTACTCCTCTTTTGTTTTACTGATTTGTCTAGATACGGATCTAAAACACAATTGAAGTCCCTTCCTTTTATCACATTCTGATAATTAAACTCTGATATATCTATAATTTTATCAAAAAATTTGGGGTTGTCAAAGTACGGAGCGTAAATATTTATCATAGTTAGTGGGGTTGCATAAATTTCTCCCGAAACTATAATATACCTTCCCTCTTTAACTGATATAGTGTTCTTTAATTTAAAAGGTATACCTTTTCGGATAAGAATAGCCGTACCTATCGATTTAGATGTAAATGACGAATAATATGTTTGACCTATCCACTTCGCCTTTAATCTCATTTGTGTTTGTTGTTTCATGTGAGTTTCCTGTAAAAACATTATGTCGCTGTTCATAGATTTTAGTTGAGCAACAATTTTACCCCTCTTAATTGGTTCATTCGCACCCCTTATATTCCAACTACAGAATGTAATTCCTCCATTCTTTATTTGTCTATCGTTTTGCATTATATATCAAAATAGTATTCCTGAATCATATGGTGCAACCAAATACCTCAGAGTTCTGGGTGTTGGGTGGTCATGCCAAATGTTTAGATTTATATAGCATCTCCTTCTTGTGTAGTGCCTTTGGAAAAGAAAAGAAAGATGTGATATAAAATTGATTACAAAAAAAGTGAGCGACTAAAAGTCTTTATAGTGAAAAAAAAGTGCTCTTAAGATATCTAAGAAAAGATATCTTAAAGACGAATGGCCACCTAAGGTGGCGAAAAATGTATAGACTTCCGTTGACGTTGTTATACATTGAGCTCCAACTCCTTAATAGATCTTCATAAAAAGCTACAGACCGTTACATATTTTATCTTTGCTTATATAAATTTATCAAACCAGCCCCAATAAAAACCGAAAAAGATTAACAAAAAAAATCAAAGGGAGACATAAAAAATGAAAAAAAACTAATATAAAACACAACCTAAGTTCAATTTTATAAGTATATACGCCCTTCCAATTTATCTAACCTTAATCTAGTCTAAGCTTTACCATATATATCCACCCAGAATTCTTACACATACAAACAGGTACCAAGGGGTTAAACAAAACCTCACTACAGGATCTCTTCCAGTTATATGCTGCAACTAACTCCTACTCACACAACAACAAAAAAGGTATGTTAGTAGTGTTATAGACGTTTTAGTGACAAATCATAATTATATACACTCCCATTATCTCCTTCCCCCTCATGATTTATTCATGATTTATTCATATTTACTACATACATTCACAAATAATTAGTATTGTTAAATTTGTTAAAGTCGTTAATTATTTATAATTGGAGTATAATAATTAAAAATCTTCTTAAATCAGCAGATTTTATATCCCATGTTGTTCCATGTCCATTATACATTCCCTCGTTAATTCTGTGTCTTCAACGTCTTTTGTTTATCTTTAAGCTTTTCATTCAAGGTGAAATATAGACAGTACTCTCCCAAACACATTCCAGACAGATAAGCTTGCTAACTGTCAGGAAAATTCCGCCATATTAACCAGTCCTAAAAGTTAAACAGATCATTCTTCATCCACTTCACCAGATGTTTTCTTTACGATATCCTCTGCACATGTAAAAGCTTTTTCGGGGTCTGTGAACGAGCGTACAGTGCCATTATGAGTAATCTTCATTTTAGCTGGATAAACAATTCCATATCTCACATCGCGTATCCCTTTCAGAATATTTCTTGTCTGTGTAAACAAGTTCCTTCTCTGGACGACCTCCGGGGGGTAATCCCGGAAAAATCGAATATTATCCCCACGATATGTCAGATTCTCCCCATGAGTAATTTTTTTCAATACAAATTCCACTGAAGAGATATCGAGGAATTTCACAATTATCTGTCTTGGAGGAGCATTTGCCTCTTTTGAAACACGTCCAACTCTGTGAGCCACATCTATTCTTGGTGCTCCCGGCAGTTCAAAAACATCTTTGAGTAAGTCAGTAACAAAAGTACATGTTTGAGATCCATGACCCTCTCGTCCTTCTCACTCCAACAATTCTCAAATTCTGCCTTCTCGATCTTGCATCCAAGTCCAGACATTTATCCGTCATTTTTACGTTTTTCTTCTTCAGTTTTTTGTGATTTTTTCAAACTCTTTAATTCAGTGGCCATTACTTTCATTTCATTCTCCATCTCTTCCATTAACTCATCCAGCTTTCCCATATTATCATTAACATCAGTGAATTTCTTATTATAGTCATTTGCGAGTCTAGCACATTCTAATTTTTTATCAGCCTCCTAATGTTGTTTATTCAGCTCCTTTAACTCACCGTAAGCTGTATAATTTTTTTGAGAAATTCTCTCCATATTAGTCTCGATACTCTGCTTATTACTCTCCATATTAGACTCCATACTCTGGATCTTTTCCAGTGTAGCATTGATTGTAGCAGACATTTCTAAAATCATTTGCTTTACCTCCTTCTCCTTCTTGTCTCCTTTTGCAGCCATTTCAAGCAGAGATCCTTGGCTGTCGAATTCTTCTTCTTCTGAGCCTTGTGAGCCTTCTTCTGTCGTTTGCAGAGTATCCAAGACTTTCTCGAGTTGGAGAATTATGGTGTTCTTCTTGGGTGCTCGTGAGCCTTTTTCTCTTCTCATTGAAAATTCCCGATTTTTAACGTTAAACTCCCGTTTTTCGCGTCGCCTTCTGATGACTTCACCCTTACGCAACGCCAAGCAGGTCCGGTGAGTTTTTTAAATCGGTAATGATTTAGAAAACAGCTTTTTAACGGTTTTTAACAGTTGTTGCCGGAGAGGAGCTCAATGTGCCGCCTTCAGTGCTCCATAGCGCCATCGGAAGTCCGAAGTCGAACTCGAGCGCGAACTCGAAATTGAACTAGAACTCGAACTCTATCTCGAACTCGAATTCGAACTAACTCTCTCTCTCTCTCTCTCTCTCTCTCTCTCTCTCTCTCTCTCTCTCTCTCTCTCTCTCTCTCTCTCTCTCTCTCTCTCTCTCTCTCTCTCTCTCTCTCTCTCTCTCTCTCTCTCTCTCTCTCTCTCTCTCTCTTCTCTCTCTCTCTCTCTCTCTCTCTCTCTCTCTCTCTCTCTCTAACTCGATCTCGAACACGATCTCGAACTAGTACTCGAACTCGAAGTCGAACAAAATCTCGAGCTCGAACTCTATCTCGAACGAGAACTCTATCTCGAACTCCAACTCCCATTCCAATTCGAACGAACTCGATCTCGAACTCTTTCAGGAACACGATCTCGACCTTGAACACTATCTCGAACTCTAACTCTCCAGAACTATATGTCGAAATCACTCCCCAACTCGAACTCCAACTCTATCTCGAACTCGATCTCGAACTCGAACTATGACGAACTCTCAATCGAACGCGAATACGAACTGGAATTCGAACACTAACTCGAACTCTATCTCGAACTCTCTCTCGAACTCGAACTCGAACTCGAACTCTCGAACGCGAACCAACTCCAACTCGAAATTGAACTCGAACTCTTTCACGAACTCTATCTCGAACTCGAAATAGAACTCGAACTCGAACTCGAATTCTAACGAACTATCTCTAACTCAAACTCTATCTCGAACTCGACCTCGAACTCGTACTCGAATTCGAACCCGAACTATAACTCGAACTCGATCTCTAACTCGAACTATCTCGAAGTCGAACTCTATTTCGAACTCGAACTCGAACTCTCTCGAACGCGAATTCTATCTCGATTTCGAGGTTGATTTCTACTTGCGGGCGGAGCACCAAGACAAATTCCTTGTTTGTGAATACTTGGCCAATAAACTTATTCATTCATTCATTCATTCAACTCGAACTCGAGCTCCAACTTGAACTCGAACTCGAATTCTATATCGAACACGATCTCGATCTCGAACTCGAATTCGAACTCTAACTCGAACTCGAATTCGAACTCGAACTCTGTCTTGAACTCTATCTCATACTCTATCTCGAACTCGAACTCGAATTCGAACTCGAACTCTATCTCGAACTCTATCTCGTACTCTCTCGAACGCGTACTCGATCTTAAACTATCTCAAACTCGATCTCGAACTCGAACTTTATCTTGAAATCGAACTCGAACTCTATCTTGAACTCGA
Source organism: Malacoraja senta (assembly GCA_038087875.1). Taxonomy (NCBI): domain Eukaryota; kingdom Metazoa; phylum Chordata; class Chondrichthyes; order Rajiformes; family Rajidae; genus Malacoraja; species Malacoraja senta. The sequence continues at coordinate 317,764 of JAXLNO010000051.1, read as the reverse complement.
ACTATCTCCAGCTAAAACTCGAATCCGAACTAGAACTATCTCGACATCGAACTTTATCTCGAACTCGAAATCTATCTCGAACTCGAACTCGAATTCGATCTCGATCCCGAGTTGGATTTCGACTACCGGGCGGAGTACCAAGGCAAACACCTAGTATGTGAATACTTTGCCAATAAACATATTCAATCATTCATTCATTCATTCATTTAACACGAACTCGAGCTCAAACTTGAACTCAAACTCTATCACGAACTCTATCTCGACGTCGAACTCTATCTCCATCTCGAACTCGATCTCAAACTCGAGTTCGAGTTCGATTTGCGGGTGGAGCATCAAGGCAAATTCCTTGTATGTGAATACTTGGCCAATAAACATATTCATTCATACCTTTATTCATTCATTCAGTCAACTCGAATCGAACTCGATCTCGAACTCGTACTCTATCACGAACTCGAACTCTCTCGAACTCGAACTCTTATCTCGAACTATCGCGAACGATCTCGAACGCGAACTCGAACTCTATCTTGAACTCGAAGTCAATCTCGAACCCGAACTCGAAATCGATCTCGAAGTCTAGTTGGAGTTCGAGTTACCGGCGGTGCACCAAGGCAAATTCCTTGTATGTGAATAGTTGGCCAATAAACGTATTCATTCATTTATACATTCATTTAATTCGAACTCCAACTCCAACTCCAACTCCAACTTGAACTCGACCTCTATCTCGAACTCGCTCTCGAACTCTCTCTCTAACTAAAATTCGAACTCGTACTCTATCTCGAACTCGAATTCGAAATATCTCGAACTCTCTCTCGAACCTGAACTCAATCTCGAACTCTATCTCGAACTATCTCAAACGCGCTCGATCTCAAACTCGATCTCGTTCTCGAACGAACTCTATCTTGAACTCGAACTCAAAATCTGTCTTGAACTCGAACTCTATCTCTAGCTAAAACACGAATTCGAATTCGAACTATCCCGACCTCGAACTTTATCTCGAACTCGAAATCTATCTCGAACTCGAACTCGAAATCTATCTCGAACTCGAGTTGGATTTCGACTTACGGGCGGAGCACCAAGGCAAATTCCTTGTTTGTGAATACTTGTCCAATAAACTTATTCATTCATTCATTCATTCATTCATTCAACTCGAACTCTCTATCGAACTAAAACTCGAACTCGAACTCGTACTCTATCTCGAACTCGAACTCTTATCTCGAACTCGATCTCGAACTCTATCTCGTACTATCTCGAACGCAAACTCGATCTCGAACTCGAACCCGAACACTATCCTGATCTCAATCTCGATCTCGATCTCAAATTCTATCTCGAACTCGAACTCTATCTCGAACTAGAAATCTATTTCGAAATCTATCTCGAAGTCGAACTCTATCTCGAACTCGAAATTTATCTCGAAATCTATCTCGAACTATCTCGAACTCGAAATTTATCTCGATCTCTATCTCGATCTCGAAGCCTATCTCGAACTCGAACTCTATCTCGAACTCGAGTTCGGGTTCGACTTTCGGGCGGAGCACCAAGGCAACAATCTTGGCCAATAAACTTGGTGAATACTTAGTCAATAAACTTATACATTCTTTCATTCATTCAACTCGAACTCGAACTCGAATTCAATCTCGAACTCTAACTCGAATTCGAACTCGAACTATATCTCGAACTCTCTCTCTAACTAAAACTCGAACTCGAACTCGTAATCTATCTCGAACTCGAACTCTTATCTCGAACTCGAACTCGAACTATCTCGAAATCTCTCTCGAACTCGAACTGTATCTCGAACTATCTCGAATACGAACTCTATCTCGAACTCGATCTCGATCTCGAACTCGAATTCGAACCTGAACTCGAACTCTATCTTGAACTCGAACTCTATCTCTCGCTCGAACTCGAACTCAATCTCGAACTCTAACTCTATCTCGAACTCTTACTCTCTCTCGAACTCGAAATCTATCTCGAAATATATCTCGAACTCTATCTCGAACTCTCTCTCTCGAACTCTCTCTCTCTCTCTAACTAAATCTCGAACTCGAACTCGTACTCTATCTCGAACTCGAACTATCTCGTACTCGAACACTTATCTCGAACGCGAAATATCTCGAACTCTCTTTCGAACTTGAACTCTATCTCGAACTCTATCTCGAAATATCTCGAACGCGAACTCGATCCCAAACTCGACCTCGATCTAGAACTCGAACTTTATCTTGAACTCGAACTCGAAATCTACCTTGAACTCGAACTCTATTTCTAACTAAAACTCGAATTTGAACTCGAACTCTATCTCGAACTCTATCTCGAACTATCTCGAACGCGAACTCGAACTCGAACTCGAGCTCTATCTTGAACTCGAACTCGAACTATCTTGAACTCGAACTCTATATGGAACTCTCTCTCTAACTCTAACTCGATCTCGATCTCTATCTCGATCTCGAACTCTATCTCGAAGTCGAACTCAATCTCGAACTCGAGCTCTATTTCGAACTCGAAATTTATCTAGAAATCTATCTCGAACTCTCTCTCGAACTCGAACTCGACCTCGATCTCGATCTCAATCTCGAACCCTATCTCGAACTCGAACTATCGCGAACTCGAGTTCGGGTTCGACTTTCGGGCGGAGAACCAAGGCATAAATCTTGCCCAATAAACTTGGTGAATACTCAGTCAATAAACGTATACAATCTTTCATTCATTTAACTCGAACTCGAGCTCGAACGAACTCGAACTCGAATTCTATCTCGAACTCGAACTCGAATTCTATCCCGTACTCGAACTCGAATTCGAACTCGAACTCTATCTCGATCTCTCTCTCTAACCAAAGCTCGAACTCGAACTCGTACTATATCTCGAACTCGAACTCTGATCTCGAACTCGAACTATCTCGAACTCGAACTCTATCTCGATCTATCTCGAACGCGAACTCGATCGAAAACTCGATCTCGAACTGGAACTCTATCTTGAACACGAACTCCATCTTGAACTCGAACTCTATCTCTAGCTAAAACTCGAATTCAAACTCGAACTCTATCTCAACCTCGAACTCTATCTCGAACTCGAAATCTATCTCGAACTCGAACTCGAATTCGATCTCGAACTCGAGTTGGATTTCGACTTACGGGCGGAGCACCAAGGCAAATTCCTTGTATGTGAATACTTGGTCAATAAACGTATTCATTCATTCATTCATCCATTCATTCATTCATTCAACTCGAACTCGAACTCGAACTCTATCTCGAACTTGAACTCGAACAAACGAATTTGAACTTGAACTCGAACTCTATCTTGAACTCGAACCAACTCCAACTCGAACATGAACTCGAACTCTAACTCTAATTCTATCACGACTCGAACTCTATCTCTATCGACTTCAGGGCGGAGCACCAAGACAAACTCTTTGTATGTGAATACATGGCCAATAAACTTATGCATTTATTCATTCATTCATTCATTTATCTCGAACTCTCTCGAACTCTATCTTGAACTCGTACTCGAACGAGCTCGAATTGTATCTCGTACTCGAACTCTATCTCGAACTCGAACGCGAACTCCAACTCCAACTCCAAATCGAACTTGAACTCGAACTGTATCTCGAATTTTATTACGAACTCTATATCTATCTCGAACTCTTTCGCGAACTCGAAAACGAACTCGAACTCGAACTCAATCTAGAACTCTAACTCTATCTCGAACTCTAACTCTCTCTCGAACTCGAAATCTATCTCGAAATATCTCTCTCTCTCTCTCTCTCTCTCTCTCTCTCTCTCTCTCTCTCTCTCTCTCTCTCTTTAACTAAATCTCGAACTCGAACTCGTACTCTATCTCGAACTCGAACTATCTCGTACTCGAACACTTATCTCGAACCCGAAATATCTCGAACTCTCTCTCGAACTTGAACTCTATCTCGAACTCTATCTCGAAATATCTCGAACGCGAACTCGATCTCAAACTCGACCTCGATCTAGAACTCGAACTTTATCTTGAACTCGAACTCGAAATCTATCTTGAACTCGAACTCTATTTCTAGCTAAAACTCGAATTTGAACTCGAACTATCTCGAACTCTATCTCGAACTATCTCGAACGCGAACTCGAACTCGAACTCGAGCTCTATCTTGAACTCGAACTCGAACTATCTTGAACTCGAACTCTATATGGAACTCTCTAACTCTAACTCGATCTCGATCTCTATCTCGATCTCGAACTCTATCTCGAAGTCGAACTCAATCTCGAACTCGAGCTCTATTTCGAACTCGAAATTTATCTCGAAATCTATCTCGAACTCTCTCTCGAACTCGAACTCGACCTCGATCTCGATCTCAATCTCGAACCCTATCTCGAACTCGAACTATCGCGAACTCGAGTTCGGGTTCGACTTTCGGGCGGAGAACCAAGGCATAAATCTTGCCCAATAAACTTGGTGAATACTCAGTCAATAAACTTATACAATCTTTCATTCATTTAACTCGAACTCGAGCTCGAACGAACTCGAACTCGAATTCTATCTCGAACTCGAACTCGAATTCTATCCCGTACTCGAACTCGAATTCGAACTCGAACTCTATCTCGATCTCTCTCTCTAACCAAAACTCGAACTCGAACTTGTACTATATCTCGAACTCGAACTCTGATCTCGAACTCGAACTATCTCGAACTCGAACTCTATCTCGATCTATCTCGAACGCGAACTCGATCTAAAACTCGATCTCGAACTGGAACTCTATCTTGAACACGAACTCCATCTTGAACTCGAACTCTATCTCTAGCTAAAACTCGAATTCAAACTCGAACTCTATCTCGACCTCGAACTCTATCTCGAACTCGAAATCTATCTCGAACTCGAACTCGAATTCGATCTCGAACTCGAGTTGGATTTCGACTTACGGGCACAGCACCAAGGCAAATTCCTTGTATGTGAATACTTGGCCAATAAACGTATTCATTCATTCATTCATCCATTCATTCATTCATTCAACTCGAACTCGAACTCGAACTCTATCTCGAACTTGAACTCGAACAAACGAATTTGAACTTGAACTCGAACTCTATCTTGAACTCGAACCAACTCCAACTCGAACATGAACTCGAACTCTAACTCTAATTCTATCACGACTCGAACTCGATCTCTATCGACTTCAGGGCGGAGCACCAAGACAAACTCTTTGTATGTGAATACATGGCCAATAAACTTATGCATTTATTCATTCATTCATTCATTTATCTCGAACTCTCTCGAACTCTATCTTGAACTCGTACTCGAACGAGCTCGAATTGTATCTCGTACTCGAACTCTATCTCGAACTCGAACGCGAACTCCAACTCCAACTCCAAATCGAACTTGAACTTGAACTGTATCTCGAATTTTATCACGAACTCTATATCTATCTCGAACTTTCGCGAACTCGAAAACGAACTCGAACTCGAACTCTATCTCGCACTCGAACTATCTAGAACTCGAACGCGAACTCGACCTCATATTCTATCTCGAACTCGAGTTGGATTTCGACTTACGGGCGGAGCACCAAGGCAAATTCCTTGTATGTGTATACTTGGCCAATAAACGTATTCATTCATTCATTCATCCATTCATTCATTCATTCAACTCGAACTCGAACTCGAACTCTATCTCGAACTTGAACTCGAACTCAAACGAATTTGAACTTGAACTCGAGCTCTATCTTGAACTCGAACCAACTCCAACTCGAACATGAACTCGAACTCTAACTCTAATTCTATCACGACTCGAACTCTATCTCTATCGACTTCAGGGCGGAGCACCAAGACAAACTCTTTGTATGTGAATACATGGCCAATAAACTTATGCATTTATTCATTCATTCATTCATTTATCTCGAACTCTCCCGAACTCTATCTTGAACTCGTACTCGAACGAGCGCGAATTGTATCTCGTACTCGAACTCTATCTCGAACTCGAACGCGAACTCCAACTCCAACTCCAAATCGAACTTGAACTCGAACTGTATCTCGAATTTTATCACGAACTCTATATCTATCTCGAACTCTTTCGCGAACTCGAATACGAACTCGAACTCGAACTCTATCTCGAACTCGAAATATCTAGAACTCGAACGCGAACTCGACCTCATATTCTATCTCGAACTCGAGTTGGAATTCGACTTACGGGCGGAGCACCAAGGCAAATTCCTTGTATGCGAATACTTGGCCAGTAAACTTATTCATTCATTCATTCATTCATTCATTCATTCATTCATTCATTCATTCAACTCTAACTCGAGCTCGAACTTGAACGCGAACCCGAACACTATCTCGAACTCGAAATCTATCACAAACTTTATCTCGAACTCGAAATCTATCTCGAATTCGAAGTCTATCTCGAAATCTCTCTAGAACTCGAACTCTATCTCGAACTCGATCTCGAACTAGAATTCGAATTCGAACTCTAACGCTATCTCGAACTCTCTCCCAAACTCGAACTCGAACTCGATCTCGAACTCCAACTCCAACTCCAACTCCAACTTGAACTCGAACTCTAACACGAACTCTATCACGAACTCCATTTCGAACTCGAAAACTATCTATCTCGAACTCGAGTTGGAATTCAAGTTACGGGCGGAGCACCAAGGCAAATTCCTTGTATGTGAATACTTGGCCAATAAACGTATTCATCCATTCATTCATTCATTCATTCATTCATTCATTCATTCATTCATTTAACTCGAACTCGAGCTCGAAGTTGAACTCTAACTCGAACTATCTCGAACTCGAATTCTATCTCGACCCTCAATTCTATCTCGAACTCGAACTCCAACTCCAACTTGGATTTACGAAGGGTAAATCATGCTTGATTAATCTACTGGAATTTTTTGAAGATGTAACTAGGAAAATGGACAAGGGAGAGCCCGTGGATATAGTGTCCCTGGACTTTCAGAAAGAATTTGATAAGGTCCCACATAGGAGATTAGTGGGCACAATTAGGGCACATGGTATTGGGGGTAGAGTACTGACATGGATAGAGAAGTGGTTGGCAGACAGGAAACAAAGAATAAGGATTAACTGGTCCCTTTCAGAATGGCAGGCAGTGACTAGTGGCGTACCGAAAGGCTCGGTGCTGCGACCTCAGCTATTTATAATATACATCAATGATTTGGATGAAGATATTCAAAGTAACATTAGGCAATTTGCAGATACAAAGCTGGGTGGCAGTGTGAACTGGGCGGAGGATGCTATGAGAATGCAGGGTGACTTGGACAGGTTGGGGAGTGGGCAGATGCATGGCAGATGAAGTTCAATTCGGATAAATGTGAGGTTATCCACTTTGGTAGCAAAAACAGGAAGGCAGATTTCTATCTAAATAGCGTCAAGTTGGGAAACGAGGAAGTACAACGGGATCTGGGGGTCCTTGTACACCAGTCTATGAAAGTAAACATGCAGGTACAGCAGGCAGTGAAGAAAGCGAATGGCATGTTGGCCTTTATAACAAGAGGAATCGAATATAGGAGCAAAGAGGTCCTTCTGCGGTTGTACAGAGCCCTAGTGAGACCACAACTGGAATATTGTGTGCAGTTTTGGTCCCCTAATTTGAGGAAGTACATTCTTGCTATTGAGGGAGTCCAGCGTAGTTAATTCCCAGGATGGAGCATCTGGGCTTGGACACTTTGGAGTTTAGAAGGATGAGAGGATATCTCATTGAAACATATAAGATTGTTAAGGGCTGGGACACGCTAGAGGCAGGAAATATGTTCCCGATGTTGGGGGAGGCCAGAACCATGGACCACAGTTAAAGAATAAGTTGTAAGCCATTTAGAACGGAGACAAGAAAACGCTTTTTCTCACAGATAGTGGTGAGTCCGTGGAATTCTCTGCCTCAGAGGGCGGTGGAGGCAGGTTCTCTGGAGGCTTTCAAGAGAGAGCTAGATAGGGATCTTAAAAATAGCGGAGTCAGGAGATATTGGGAGAAGGCACGGGGTACTGATTGGGGATAATCAGCCATGATCACATTGAATGGCGGTGCTGGCTCGAAGGACCAAATAGCCTATTCCTGCACCTATTGTCTATTATCTATTGTCTATTGTCTATTGAACTCGAACTCGAATTCGAGTTTTAGCTAGAGATAGTTCGAGTTCAAGATAGAGTTCGAGTTAACTATCACGAATATCTTGAACTCGAACTCTAATTCGAACTATCACGAATATCCCGAATTCGAACTCGACTTGAGGGCGGAGCATCAAGGCAAATTCATTGTACGTGAATACATGGTCAATAAAATTATTCATTCATTTATTCATGCATTCAGTCAACTCTCTCTCTCTCTCTCTCTCTCTCTCTCTCTCTCTCTCTCTCTCTCTCTCTCTCTCTCTCTCGAACTCAAACTCGAACTCTATCTTGAATTCCATCTCGATCTCGAACTCGAATGCGAATTTGAACTCGAACTCTTTCTTGAACGCGAACTATCACGAACTCTAACTCTCTCTCGAACTCGAAATCGATCTCGAAATCTATCTCGAACTCGCTCTCGAACTCTCTCTCGAACTCTATCTCTAACTCTCTCTCTAACTAAAACTCGAAGTCGAACTCTTATCTCGAACTCGAAATAGCTCGAAATCTCTTTCGAACTTGAACTCTATCTCGAACTATCTCGAACGCAAACTCGATATCAAACTCGATCTCGAACTTTGTCATGAACTCGAACTCGAACTCTATCTTGAACTCGAACTATCTCTAGCTAAAACTCGAATTCGAACTTGAACTATCTCGACCTCGAACTTTATCTCGAAATCGAAATCTATCTCGAACTCGAACTCGAAATCTATCTCGAACTCAAACTCGAACTCTATCTCGAACTCGATCTCGATATCGAATTCGAATTCGCACTCGAACTCGTACTCTATCTCGAACACGATGTCGAACTCGAGTTCGAGTTCGAGTAGGACTTGTGGGCGGAGCACCAAGGCAAATTCTTTTTTGAGGCAGCGACTCCGGTAAATCCCTTCAATGGTGGGGAGGTTACAGCCGGTGATGGACTGGGTAGTTGTCGAACCAGGCCATGATGCAACCAGACAATATGTTCTCCACTTTACACTTGTAGATGTTCAAGAGAATCCTCTTTGACACACCGAATCTCCGTAATCTTCTCAGGAAGTAGAGGCGTTGATATGCTTTATTTATAATTGCATCAGTCTGCTGGGTCCAGGAAAGATCTTCGGAAATATGCACGCCAGGAATTTGAAAATGTTCACTCTCTCCACCATCGTCCCGTTGATATAGACGGGATTGTGGAACCTCATTCTTCCTCTTCCAAAGTCCACAATCAGTTCATTGGTTTTACTGATATTGAGAGCCAGTTCGCACTGTGTCCGGCTACACAGTCATGAGTATGGAGTGAGTGGAGCAGGGGGCTGAGCACGCAGCCTTGAGGTGCTCCCGTATTGATTGTTATTGAGGATGACGTATTTCTACCTTCTTCTTGTTAGTGAAGCATAAACCTTTGAAGCAACAAACACCGACGGCGAGGTAAGTGGGTGTTTGTTCGAAGTCCAAGCGCCTGTTGTTAACGAAGACAGCTAGCTCTCGCTTAGCTTCATGGTTGTGTAGATGGAATGCTGTTGACACAGTTTTGGCTTCAGATTCAGATTCAGATTCAGATTCAACTTTATTGTCATTGTGCAGTGTACAGTACAGAGACAACGAAATGCGGTTAGCATCTCCCTAGAAGAGAGACATAAGTATGAGCAATAAATAAATCTAATAAATCCTGGTGGGAGGGGTGTCCGGGGGGGGGGAGTGACTGGCAATCACCGAGGTACAGTGTTGAGTAGTGTAACAGCCGCAGGGAAGCAGCTGTTCCTGAACCTGCTGGTCCGACAACGGAGGGACCTGTAGCGCCTCCCGGATGGGAGGAGGGTAAACAGTCTGTGGTTGGGGTGAGAGCAGTCCATGACGATGCTGCGCGCCCTTCGCAGACATCGCTTGCTTTGGACAGACTCAATGGAGGGGAGTGAGGAACCGGTGATACGTTGGGCAATTTTCACCACCCTCTGCAGTGCTTTCCGGTCGTAGACAGAGCAGTTGCCATACCATACTGTGATACAGTTGGTAAGGATGTTCTCGATGGTGCAGCGGTAGAAGTTCACCAGAATCTGAGGAGACAGATGAAACTTCTTTAGTCTCCTCAGGAAGAAGAGACGCTGGTGAGCCTTCTTGACCAGAGTTGAGGTATTGTGGGTCCAAGAGAGGTCATCGGAGATGTTGACCCCCAGGAACCTGAAGCTGGAAACACGTTCCACCTCCGTCCCGTTAATGTGGATGGGGGTGTGCGTGCCGCCCCTAGACTTCCTGAGGTCCACAATGAGCTCCTTGGTCTTCTTGGAGTTAAGGGCCAGGTTGTTGACAGCGCACCATGCTGCTAGGAGCTGGACCTCCTCCCTATAGGCCGACTCATCGTTGTTACTGATGAGGACAATCACTGTTGTATCATCTGCATACTTGATGACGGTGTTAGTACCTTGTACAGGTGTGCAGTCATAGGTGAAGAGGGAGTAGAGGAGGGGGTTCAGCACACAGCCCTGTGGAACGCCGGTGTTCAGGGTGAGGGTTGAAGAGGTGTGCTTGTCTAACCTAACAGACTGGGGTCTGTTGGTTAAAAAGTCCAGTATCCAGTTGCAGAGGGAGGGGTCGATGCCCAGGTCACCGAGTTTAGTGATCAGTTTAGAGGGTATGATGGTGTTGAATGCTGAATTGTAATCGATGAACAGCATTCTTACGTAAGTGTCTCTGTTGTCGAGGTGGGAGAGGGCGGAGTGAAGTGCCGTTGAGATGGCATCCTCCGTACTCCTGTTCTTGCGGTAGGCAAACTGATAGGGATCCAATGTGGGGGGTACGCAGCCTTTGGGTTGTGCCAGGACCAGCCTCTCGAAGCACTTGGCGATGATGGGAGTAAGTGCAACTGGGCGGAAGTCGTTGAGGCTTGCCGCAGTGGAGTGTTAAGGCGGATGGAGGTGGATTTAAGGCACGTGGGCACAACTGCTTGGGCTAGTGACAGGTTGAAGATGTCAGTCCAGACGTCTGTCAGCTGCGCAGCACAGGCCATGAGTACGCGCCCGGGGATGCCGTCAGGGCCAGCAGGCTTACGTGCATTAGTCCTACTCAGTGCCACGTACACGTCGTAGGGGGATGAGTGAGAGGGGCTGGTGATCGGCAGGGAGCACCGCCTTGATGGCCATCTCTAGATTGTCCCTATCGAAGCGGCCATAGAAGTGGTTAAGCTCTTCAAGGAAGCAGGCGTTGCTGGATGTGCGGGTGGTGTTGGTGGGTCTAAAGTCCGTGATGGACTGGATGCCTTGCCACATGCGTCGGGGGTCGGAGTTGTTGTTGAAGTGCTCCTCAATCCTGAGCTTATGGCAGTGCTTGGCCTTCTTTATGCCCCTCTTCAGGTTAGCCCTGGATGAACTATAGGCTCGGGCATTGCCTGACCTGAAAGCGGTGTCCCGTGCTTTCAGCAGTAGCCTGACCTCGCTGTTCATCCATGGCTTCTGATTCGGGAATATGGTCACCTGTTTGAGGGAGGTGACACTGTTGATGGTGGAGTTTATAAAGTCCAGAACAGCGGATGTATAGGAGTCAATGTCCGTGTGGGAGTCAAGGGTGGCCTGGGCTGCAAACGCCTTCCAGTCAGTGTTTCCAATACACTGCTGAAGTGTGGAGTCCGCCTCCTCTGACCAGACTTTAATTGTCCTCACAGTGGGTTTAACCCGTCTGATGAGTGTGGAGTACTTTGGGAGCAGGAACAATCAGAGGTGATCAGACTGTCCAAGGTGGGGGAGGGGGACGGCTTTGTAAGCTTCAGCCATGTTGGTGTAGACTTTGTCCAGTGTCTTGTCTTCTCTAGTGGCGAAGGAGACATGTTGGTGGAATTTGGGGAGTACAGTCTTCAGGTTGGAGTGATTGAAGTCACCCGCAACAATGAATGCTGGCTCGGGGTTGTGCGTCTGTTGTTTGCTAATGGCAGTATGCAGATCTTTCATTGCAAGCTTGGCATTAGCTTCAGGGGGATTATAGGCTGCAGTCACAACAGTGGAGGTAAACTCTCTGGGCAGATAGAACGGTCTGCATCTATCCAAGAGGAACTTCGCTCAGCTTTAGATGCCACTGTCGTAGGTATACTGCCAAAGTGCCCATGTCTTGACTCAAGGAGCTTTCGATTGTCTGCCTCCATTTGTGTCTCATCAGGATGGCTAGAACGTCAGCATACCCATACTTTCCAGCGATGGTCTCTGGAAGGTAATGGATGTACACGGTGAAAAGCAGCGGAGTCAAGACATATCCCTGTGGGACGCCATTCTGCAGTCTACCTATCCTACTCTGCTGTCCATCACTGGTCTTAAGCACAAAGCTGCGGTTAAATATCAGCTCCACGATGTAGCGTACCATGCGGCTGTCTGGCAGCACCCAAAGTAGCTTTGCAGTTAGTCCCCGGTGCCACACGGTGTCATAGGCAGCTGTGAGATCCATAAGAACAACCCCTGCCTTTTCATTTGCCTCAAAGCAGTCCTCGATGCCTTGGGTGAGGAGGGTTACCTGGTCTGCAGTGGATCGACCTTGGCGGAAACCAGCCTGCTCGTGGGGTAGTTGAGGGTCTATGATGGTTACTGTGTCACTGGGCATTTGTCGGGTTTGGATGTAGCTCCGCCGGTCAGGCGGTTGACTGTGTGCCATGCTTGACCGTGTTGGTGAAATCGTTCGATTCAACCGTCTCAATCCAGCGTTCTTGTCGTTTCTCATCCAAGCGTGTGAGCAATGTAGTGGTAGTGGTTTCAGAATCCTCTATGGTACCAGCAGCAGTATGATCTTCGTATATCTGGTGACACTCGTCATCCCAGCATGGGATGTAATCCCTCTGGTAGCCACGGGGGATGGTTTTCTTGCCTGCACTGATAAGCATGTTGCAGTAGGCTTGGTTGGAAGAGTCCAGGTTGGGACTGTCTGGGGGAGGAAGGCCCGAGGTGGCTGCATTTGTAAGTTGTTGGAACTTGTCCCAGTCGGCCTTGCAGAAGTTCCACCGCTCGATGTTGGAGCAACCAGTGGTGTTGTGGTGATGAGTGATGGTCGGTGCTGTGACCGTGGGAATTTCTCCAGAACCCGGCGCGTTGGTAACTGGTGGTTATTTGTGTTACTGGCAAAGGCTAGGTCTGGGTTTGTACCAGTGTTCCAGCGGGCTGAATGGAAGCTGTTTGGCTCCTGTGGATCATACAGAAGCGTGATTGGCGGATGCCCAATCTATGACGCTGTTTCCATCACTATTCCATCTTGAGTAGCCCCATTCGGTGTGGTGGCAGTTGACGTCACCTGAGTATACACAGGGTGGGGTGAACACTGGTATGCATGTTGTAGCCAGACGCACTGGGGGTGGCTTGTACACATTGATGATGGTGACGTCCTGGACCTTCACTGCAAGCCATTCCAGATCTGAGTCTTCTGCAGACTGCCCTTCTATAGCCCAATCCGTGTCATCTCTGATGAAAGTGGCCAGACCATATATACTACTTGGTGTGAAAGTAGCTAGTGTGAATTCAGGTATTGTGTATTTCTCCACGGTTTCGCAGTGTGTCTCCTGCAGGAGTATGACATTCGCTTAGTTGGTGTATGCTAGCTGCTCAATAATGGATATCTTAGTATTTCTACCAATTCAAACAGACTGTGGATTAGCAAGTCGAGGATCCATTTGCAGAGGGATGCGCAGAGACCAAGTTCCATGAGTTTGGTAACCAGCTTTGTTTTTAATCCAAAAAAATGCAATGGCTCGCAGAAGGACGCATTGGCCAGGCCAAGGAGCAACCTAACCAGGATATCTTCGGTCCCGCCCACTCCCTAGTTCCCGTAACCGCTCCTCACCCTTTGGACCCTAGGTGAAGTGGCGGTGCTCCTTGCCCTCTGGACCCTGGCTACAAATGACGCTCTACTCGTCCCTTGGTAACCAGTTTTTGTTACAATTTTTTTTTTTTTTTTTTTTTTTTAATTTTTATTTATTAGAAGTACATTACATCACAGCCACATACATTAATACTCGTCATTTATATCTTCTTACAATTAATGTACTCCCTTTATTTTTTTTTTTTTACGCTAAAGAAAGAAAAGATTGAAAGAGAGAAGAAAGTGAAGGAAAAAGTGCAAGTGTAGAAAAGTGTAGAAAATGTAACAACAAACAAAAAAAAAAAAAAAAAGGACGAGGACCCTATGAAAGCGAAATTAAAGACAAAAAAAAAAGGAGTTAAGAAATAGGCCCTAAGAAAAGAAAAGAGAGAGAGAAAAAAAGAAAAACAAATGTTTTTTTTTTGAGCATCACGTAAATAGGACATACCAACTCTTCAACTATCATCCCCCCTTACCCGACCTCAATTTTTTATTTTTTTAAAGTACTTTTGCACCCTATGTTTGTAATAATTCTATAAATGCAGACCACGTCAGGTGGAAGTGATCTGGTTTACCTGCTAGGAGGAGTCTTATCTCTTCAAGGTGTAGTGTTTCAAACATATTTGAAATCCACATATTTATAGTTGGTATTGGAGCCTTCTTCCAAAATTTTAGAATTAGCTTTTTTCCAGTTATTAACCCATAATCCATTAATTTCTTTTGAAACACATTTAGTTCTGGATCATCTTCCGTTATTCCGAAGATAATCCATTCTGCTTTGGGTATCAGTCTTGTTTTAAATAACTTTGTAAAGATTTCAAAAATTTCATTCCAAAATTTTTGAATTTTTGTACAGAAGACAAATGAGTGCGCTATAGTTGCTTCTTGGGATTGACATTTATCACAAATAGATGATACGTTTGGGAAAATTTTATGAATTTTAGTTTTCGAATAATATAATCTATGTAAAATTTTAAATTGTATTAAAGTGTGTCTTACATTAATCGAGCATTTATGTACTTTTAATAAGTATTCATTCCAACTTTCCTTTGAAATTTTAATGGCTAACTCTTGTTCCCAGTCTCTTCTGATACCCTCCGTAGATGGTATTTGTACATTTAAGATAATATTGTACAAATATGATATTAAGTTTGCTGATTCCGCTTTTGTCTGCATTGCCTCGTCCAGTACATCTGCTGGGTTATTATGATGATCTTTTATATATTTTTTCAAATAGTCGCATATTTGAAAGTATTTAAAATATTGATTATTTCCGAGTTTATATTTTATTTGTAATTGTTGAAATGAAAGTAATTTTCCAGTTTCATACAAGTCACCAAGCGTTTTAATTCCTAGTCTATCCCATTGTGTATAAGCTTTATCTATAATAGAAGGACTAAACGAAGGGTTATTGACTATAGGTAATAAAAGTGATAAGTTTCTTAATTTTAAATTTTGTTTTATTTGTTTCCAAATACGGATTGTACTATGAATAATTGGGTTCTTATTATAGTTTATGTTATTCAATTTCATTGGAGAGAGGAGGATCGCTCCAATGTTTCTAGAGGAGCAATCCTCTTTCTCCATTACAATCCAGTCTACTTGCTGGGCGGAGTTATCCATCAGTTGAATCATGTTTTTAATATTTACTGACCAATAATAATACATAAAATTGGGTAGTGCTAGACCCCCCAATACTTTAGATTTATTCAGATGGGTTTTTTGTATTCTATGTGATTTATAGTCCCATATAAAATTAGTGATATCTGAGTCGAGTTTTTTAAAAAACTTCTTAGGTAAGTATATAGGAATTGATTGAAATAGGTATAAAATTTGTGGTAAAAAGATCATTTTTATTGCGTTTATTCGGCCTATTAAAGACATCGGAAGCGTTTTCCAGAATTTAATTAATGTATTCAGTTTATTAAGTAGGGGGTCAAAATTTGCCCTGAGCATACCTTGATATGCTCTGGTAATTTCGATTCCCAAATATTTAAATTTTTCTGTAGCTATTTTAAAAGGGAATTTTAAAAGATGTGTTGAATCTTTCGGTTTTATTGACATAATTTCACTTTTATTCCAATTTATTCTATATCCAGAAAAAGATCCGAAGTCTTCAATTAAATTTAATATATTTGGTATAGTGATTTGAGGTTTTGTGATATACAATAATATATCATCCGCGTATAAAGATATTTTATTATATGAGTCTTTAGTATTATATCCATGAATATCAGGGTGTATTCTAATTTTTTCTGCTAGCGGTTCAATAATGAGAGCAAACAGCTGTGGTGATAATGAGCATCCTTGTCTATTTCCCCTTGATAGTTGAAATTTCGAGGATAATATGTTATTAGTAAGTATTCTAGCTGTAGGTTTGTTATATAGTAACTTAATCCATAAAATAAAATTCTCTCCCAGTTGAAATTTTTGTAATACTTTATCCATATAATTCCATTCTACTTGATCAAATGCTTTTTCAGCATCCAGCGAAATAATTGATAATTCTTGATCTTCAGATTTGTGTGAGTGCATTATGTTGAGTAGACGTCTCATATTATTAGAAGAGTATCTCTTAGGGATAAACCCTGTCTGATCTGGGTTTATTAATTTACTAATGTATTTACTTAATCTTCTGGCTAATGTTTTCGCTAATATTTTTTGATCTGTGTTTAACAATGCTATAGCTCTATATGAGCCAGGATCTTCTAAATCCTTATTTTTCTTAGGTATTAATGTAATCGTTGATTCCGCTAATGTATCAGGTAGTATTCGTTTTTTAAAAGCGTATTGGTACATTTTTTGTAATCTTGGTATTATTTTTTCATAAAAGTTTTTATAAAATTCATTAGTAAATCCATCAGGGCCTGGTGTTTTTCCATTTTTTAGTGAGTTTATTGTATCTTCTAATTCCTTAATTGAGATTTGTGCACCCAGTTCCTCCTGTTCCTTCAGCTCTAACTTTGGAAGATTACAGGTATCCAAGAACTTTGTGATATTATTGGAATCAATTATCGTTTTAGATGTATACAAATTCTCGTAAAATTGCGCAAATCTTTTATTAATATCCTTCGGTGTTGTTAATAATTCCCCTTTATCTGATTTGATCTTTGGTATAGTATGTTCCTTTTCTCGTTTTTTTAGCTGGCGAGCCAAAAGTTTATGCGGTTTATCCCCAAATTCAAAGTGCTCTTGTTTTGTAATTTGAAAAAGTCTTATAAGTTTGGCAGATAATAATTTATTTAATTTAAATTTTAAAATTATTATTTTATTATGTTTATCTATTGTTGGATCTTTAGCATTATCTATATCCATTTGTCTAATAAGTTCTTCTAACTGTCTTTGTTCATTCTTATTCTTTTTATTTTGAAAAGCTTGATATGAAATTATAATACCCCTAATGTATGCTTTAAAAGATTCCCAAAGTAAAGTAGGCGATATATCTGAAGTATCATTTGTTTGAAAAAAGACCTCCATTTGTTCTTTTAAATATATACTCGCTTGTGGATCTTTTAAAATTTGAGAGTTAAATCTCCAGAATGAATTATTCTTAGACAATCCTTCCAGTTTTAAAAAGAAAGTTAGTGGAGAATGGTCTGAAATTGAATTTGTATGATATATTGCATTAGATGTTTGGGGGATTAATTTTGTATCCAGCAGAAAGTAGTCTATACGTGAGTATGTCTTATGTACCATTGAGTAAAACGAATATTCCCTGCCAGTTGGGTTCACAATTCTCCAAACATCTGCTATATTAGTGTTGTTTATGTAGGTATTGAGGAGTTCCCCAGTTTTCGATTTCATATTCCCTCTCTGTTTTTGACTTGATTTATCTAAGTACGGGTCTAAAACACAATTAAAGTCTCCGCCTATTATAACATTTTGATAGTTTGACTCTGCAATTATATTAAAGATTTTATTGAAAAAGTGGGGGTTATCAAAGTTAGGGGCATATATATTTACCAAAGTAAGTGGAGTGTCATGGATTTCTCCATTAACTATTAGGTATCTCCCTTCTATATCTGTTATAATATTCTTTGCTTTAAATGGTATACCTTTTCTTATGATAATTGACGTGCCTCTAGATTTTGAAGTGAATGAAGAGTGGTATGTTTGACCTATCCATTTCGCCCTCAGCCTAACTTGGTCCTGAGGTTTTAGGTGTGTTTCTTGTAGGAAGGTAATGTCAGAATTATACATTTTTAGCTGAGCTAATATCTTACCCCTTTTGATAGGTTCATTAATGCCTCTTATATTCCAACTACAAAATGAGACTCCTCCTAGGTTCTTTTGTGTGGTGTCATGCATTTTGAATAATTATAGTACCTTTGAATCTTGTGGTGCGTCCATATCCCAGGTCTTTAGGTATTGGGGGAGTTTTTGAATTATTAACTTTTGTTGGTATGTCCATATTATTCTTATCACTAAACACAAAACACAAACAAGTGATTTTATGTAATAAAAAAAAAACTAAAAGAGTGAGGCTACAGTGTCTATAGTCGGCACTGTAGCAAGTGACCCACCTGTAGGTGGGAAAAAACCTTATTTTGACTTCCATTGCGTTGTTGCTCAACTCGCTCCGCTCTCTTAGTTAATCATAACATATTAAAATATTAAAACGAGGCCTCACATTCATATATATAATACAATTTTACCCTGATATTTCCTTATAACATATATATATATCAGAGTTTAATTATTAAACCAATATTTTTGATTTCAATAAGAATCAGCTGTTGGTTGAAGGGGTTAACGAGACGTGCTCCTGGACATAAGCCAGGAGCTCGGTTCTCATCCCCTCCTCCTGCTTATAGACAAGGTTACAATTTATTAAAAATTCATATTAGTATGTTAGTTCATTATTTTTTGTTTTTTTTTTGTTAGTATTCTAATCTAACCTGCATAACTTTTAAAGTTGTTAATATGATAAGTTCTTACAATTGGTTATAACATTTTAATCAATAAGCAATTATTTTCTAATTCATATCCCGTTATAAAGTTGTTTACACGTTTTGAACAGAAAATGTCCTTGCTTCAACATTCCGGAGATAACAGTGTAACTATCCCCAGACAAAACATAGCTGAAAATTATTCGGATCTGCCAAAGCTCCCTTTTATTTCTGTCTTTCAACAATCGTTTGGGCATATTTGAAAGCGTCTTCAGGCTTAACAAATGACTTTTCAAGACCATTAAAAGAAATACGCATTTTAGCGGGATAAAAAACCCCGAATCTGACCCCTTCTCTCCCTCTTAAAAGATCTTTAACCTTATCAAATTTGTTTCTTTTTTGCACAATTTCATGTGGGTAGTCCCTGAATATCTTAATAGTGTCTTTGTCCAGCCGTAATTGTACACCATATTTGATATGGGTCATAACATATTCCAGTTCTGCAGTATCTCGAAATTTCACTATAATATGTCGTGGATAAGCTTTTCCCGCATCAAATCTTTTTCCAAATCTTGGGACACGATGAGCCACTTCGATTTTCGGTTCCTTGGGAAGATTCAACAGTTGTTTCAACAAGCCCATGGCAAATTCACGTACCTGTTCCCCTTCTGCCCCCTCTGAAACACCAAGAATCCTCAGATTCTGGCGTCTAGAACGAGCTTCCAGGTCCAGGCATTTGAATGAGACTTTCTCTAATTGAGTCCCCATTTGTAGTGATGCTTGTTCGTTTTCTCGCCTCATTTGCTCATGTTCTTGCCTCAGTTTCGCCATGTCTTCAACAAGTCGTGCCGTATTTTTCTCCAATTCCGTGATTGTCTGCATACTTGCAGCTACTGTTTCAAGTACAGCCGTGAACTTATCCGTAGTAATTACATCCATCTTATCCATTTTCTCTGATAGTCCATCTTTCACCTCATCAATTCGTTTATTCATAGTGTCCAGTAAATCCGGCACACACCAACTCCTACCTCTATAACAACCTGAACGCAATATAATTTGCCGATACCAACAAAAGATCAACGGAGAATGTGATCACGCTGGCCCTCCATCCTGCACTGGACCACTTGGAGTATAACTAAAACATACGTCAGGCTGTTCCTCATAGACAGCAGCTCTATACTTAACACCCAGCTTCCCCTCAAAACTGGTTACCAAGTGCCACGTGTATATGGTGTGAGGTTGCAGCCCCTGTTCTATTATCTAAAGGGGCTGCTACTTGCCTTCTGACTACATTTCTCACCCACCATCCTCATCCTTGGACACCCTGTGCGTAGGGAGAGGGTAGTGCTGAAGATGTCATACTTGGGTTGCTCCTGGGCCTGGCCATGCTGGCCATCCGCTAGTCACGACGCCAGGCGGAAGAGGGCTCTGCCCGAGCCGGCTGCTTGCCCCTTTTCCGGGGGCTACATCCGCGCCCGGATGGTTAGCGAGGGACTACGTGCTTTCCACTGACATCCTGGGGGATTTCCGGGACTGCTGAGCACCGCGGGGTGTTTGAATGCATCAGTGACAAGGATTGTAACATAGTTGTATAGTAGTTTATTTTGTATATTTGTTCGTCGTGTATTATGGTGGTGGTTTCTGTTTTGTTTTTTACTGTACTGTATATATTGTTTTATTATTTGAATAAATATTTTTGATTAAATTTTTTAAAACTGGTTACCAAGGGACCAGTAGAGCGTCATTTGTAGCCAGGGTCCAGAGGACAAGGAGCACCGCCACTTCACCTAGGGCCCAAAGTGGGAGGAGCGGTTACGGGAACTAGCGAGTGGGCGGCACGAAAGTTGTCCTGGTTGTGTTGCTCCTAGGCCTGGCCAATCCGGCCTTCTGCGAGCCATTACATAATTATTTTTTTGATTAAAACTAAGCTGGTTACCAAACTCATGGAACTTGGTCTGTGCGCATCCCTCTGCAATTGGATCCTCGACTTCCTCATCCACAGACCAGTCTGTTTGAATTGGTAGAAATACTAAGATATCAATTATTGAGCAGCTAGCATACACCAACTAAGCGAATGTCATACTCCTGCAGGAGACACACTGCGAAACCGTGGAGAAATACACAATTCCTGAATTCACACTAGCTACTTTCACACCAAGTAGTATATATGGTCTGGCCACTTTCATCAGAGATGACACGGATTGGGCTATAGAAGGGCAGTCTGCAGAAGACTCAGATCTGGAATGGCTTGCAGTGAAGGTTCAGGACGTCACCATCATCAATGTGTACAAGCCACCCCCAGTGCGTCTGGCTACAACATGCATACCAGTGTTCACCCCACCCTGTGTATACTCAGGTGATGTCAACTTCCACCACACTGAACGGGGCTACTCAAGATGGAATAGTGATGGAAACAGCCTCATAGATTGGGCATCTGCCAATGACCTCACGCATCTGTATGATCCAAAGGAGCCAAACAGCTTCCATTCAGCCCGCTGGGACAATGGTACAAACCCAGACCTACCCTTTGCCAGTAACACAAAGAACCATCAGCTACCAACGCGCCGGGTTCTGGAGAAGTTCCCAGGGTCACAGCACCGACCACCACTCATCACCACAACACCACTGGTTGCTCCAACATCGAGCGGTGGAACTTCTGCAAGGCCGACTGGGACAAGTTCCAACAACTTACAAACGCAGCCTCCTCGGGCCTTCCTCCCGCAGACAATACCAACCTGGACTCTTCCTACCAAGCCTACTGCAACATGCTTATCAGTTCAGGCAAGAAAACCACCCCCCGTGGCTACCAGAGGGATTACATCCCATGTTGGAATGATGAGTGTCAACAGCTATACGAAGATCATACTGCTGCTGGCACGAAAGAGGATTCTGAAACCACTTCGACTACATTGCTCACACGCTTGGATGAGAAACGACAAGAACGCTGGATTGAGACGGTTGAACCGATCAATTTCACCAACTCTAGCGGTAAAGCATGGCACACAGTCAACCGCCTGACCGGCAGAGCTACATCCAAACCCGACAAATGCCCAGTGACACAGTGACCATTATAGACCCTCAACTACCCCACGAGCAGGCTGGTTTCCGCCAAGGTAGGTCCACTGCAGACCAGGTAACCCTCCTCACCCAAGACATCGAGGACTGCTTTGAGGCAAATGAGAAGGCAGGGGTTGTTCTTACGGATCTGACAGCTGCCTATGACACCATGTAGCACCGGGGACTAACTACAAAGCTACTTCGGGTGCTGCCAGACAGGCGCATGGTACTCTACATCATGAGGCTGATATTTAACCGCAGCTCTGTGCTTAAGACCTGTGATGGACGGCAGAGTAGGCTAAGTAGACTGACGAATGGCGTCCCACAAGGATCTGTCTTGGCTCCGCTGCTTTTCACCGTGTACATCCATTACCTCCCAGAGACCGTCGCTGGAAAATATGGGTATGCTGACGATCTAGCCATCCTGATGAGATACAAAGTGTGGCAGAGAATCGAAAGCTCCTTGAGTCAAGACATGGGGACTTTTGCAGTATACCTACGACAGTGGCGTCTAAAGCATTCCATTTACACAACAATGAAGCTAAGCGACAGCTAGCTGTCTTCGTTAACAACAGGCGCTTGGATTTCCAACAAACACCCACTTACCTCGGTGTGGGTTTTGTTGCTTCAAAGGTTTATCCTTCACTTGCAAGAAGAAGGTAGAAATACGCCATCCTCATTGACAATCAATACGGGAGCACATCAAGGCTGCGTGCTCAGCCCCCTGCTCCACTCATTCCATACTCATGACTGTGTAGCCGGACACATTGCGAACTCCATCTTCAAGTTCACCGACAACCACCATTGTTCGACGAATTACAAATGGTGATGAGTGTGAAAGAAGTGAGATCGACCGATTGACCAAATGGTCCCAGCACAATAACCTGGCTCTCAATATCAGTAACACCAATGAACTGATTGTGGACTTTGGAAGAGGAAGAATGAGGTTCCACAATCCCGTTTAACATTTTCAAATTCCTCGGCTTGCATAATTCCGAAGATCTTTCCTGGACCCAGCACACTGATGCAATTATAAATAAAGCATATCAACGGCTCTACTTCCTGAGAAGATTACGGAGATTCGGTATGTCAAAGAAGATTCTCTTGAACTTCTACAGGTGTAAAGTGGAGAACATATTGTCTGGTTGCACCATGGCCTGGTTCGACAACTACCCAGTCCATCACCGGCTCTGACCTCCCCACCATTGAAGGGATTTACCGGAGTCGCTGCCTCAAAAATGAATTTCCCATGGTGCTCCGCCCGCAAGTCGTATTCGAACTCGAACTCGAGTTCGAGATCGTGTTCGAGATAGAGTACGAGTTCGAGTGCGAATTCGAGGTCGAGATCGAGATCGAGTTCGAGATAGAGTTCGAGTTTGAGTTCGAGAGAGAGTTCGAGTTGAAGGAATGCATTAATGAATGGATGATTAAGTTTATTGACCATGTATTCACATACAAGGAATTTGCCTTGGTGTTTCGCCCGGGTTCGAGATAGAGTACGAGTTCGAGTGCGAGTTCAAGTGCATGATAGAGTTCGAGTTAGAATTCGAGTTCAAGTTGGAGTTGGAGTTGGAGTTCAAGTTCAAGTTCGAACTCGAATTCGACTTAAGTGAATGAATGAATGAATGAATGAATGAATGAATGAATGAATGAATGAATGAATGAATACGTTTATTTGTCAAGTACTCGCAAGGAATTTGCCTTGGTGCAGCGCCCGTAACTCGAACTCCAACTCGAGTTCGAGATCAAATTCGAGTTCGAGTTCGAGATAGATTTCGAGTTCTAATTCGAGATCGAGTTCGCGTTCGAGATAGTTCGAGATAGAAACATAGACATACAAACATAGAAAATAGGTGCAGGAGTAGGCCATTCGGCCCTTCGAGCCTGCACCACCATTCAATATGATCATGGCTGATCATCCAACTCAGTATCCTGTACCAGCCTTCTCTCCATACCCCCTGATACCTTTACCAACAAGGGCTACATCTAATTCTCTCTTAAATATAGGCAATGAACTGGCCTCAACTACCTTCTGTGGCAGAGAATTCCACAGATTCACCACTCTCTGTGTGAAAAATGTTTTCTCATCTCGGTCCTAAAAGAGTTCCCCCTTATCCATAAACTGTGACCCCTTGTTCTGGACTTCCC
The DNA here is from genome assembly GCA_038087875.1 of Malacoraja senta. NCBI lineage: Eukaryota > Metazoa > Chordata > Chondrichthyes > Rajiformes > Rajidae > Malacoraja > Malacoraja senta. The sequence continues at coordinate 293,778 of JAXLNO010000051.1, read as the reverse complement.
CAACATCGGGAACAATCTTCCTGCATCTAGCCTGTCCAACCCGTTAAGAATTTTGTAAGTTTCTCTAAGATCCCCCCTCAATTTTCTAAATTCTAGTGAGTACAAGCCAAGTCTATCCAGTCTTTCTTCATATGAAAGTCCTGACATCCCAGGAATCAGTCTGATGAACCTTCTCTGTACTCCCTCTATGGCAACAATGTCTTTCCTCAGATTAGGAGGCCAAAACTGTAAGCAATACTCCAGGTGTGGTCTCACCAAGACCCTGTACAGCTGCAGTAGAACCTCCCTGCTCCTATACTCAAATCCTTTTGCTATGAATGCTAACATACCATTCGATTTCTTCACTGCCTGCTGCACCTGCATACCTACTTTCAATGACTGGTGTATCATGTCACCCAGGTCTCGTTGCATCTCCCCTTTTCCTAATCGACCACCATTCAGATAATAGTCTACCATCCTGTTTTTGCCACCAAAGTGGATAACCTCACATTTATCCACATTATACTGCATCTGCCATGCATTTGCCCACTCACCCAGCCTATCCAAGTCACCTTGCAGCCTCCTAACATCCTCCTCACAGCTAACACTGCCCCCCCCCCAGCTTCGTGTCATCCGCAAACTTGGAGATGTTGCATTGAATTCCCTCGTCCAAATCATTAATATATATTGTAAATAGCTGGGGTCCCAGCACTGAGCCTTGCGGTACACCACTAGTCACTGACTGCCATTCTGAAAAGGACCCGTTTACTCCTACTCTTTGCTTCCTTTCTGCCAGCCAGTTCTCTATCCATATCAATACTGAACACCCAATACAGTTTGCTTTAAGTTTGTATACTAATCTCTTATGTGGGACCTTGTCGAAAGCCTTCTGAAAGTCCAGATATAACACATCCACTGGTTCTCCCTTATCCACTCTACTAGTTACATCCTCGAAAAATTCTATAAGATTCGTCAGACATGATTTCCCTTTCATAAATCCACGCTGACTTTGTCCAATGATTTCACCACTTTCCAAATGTGCTGCTATCCCATCTTTAATAACTGACTCTAGCAGTTTCCCCACTACCGATGTTAGACTAACTGGTCTGTAATTCCCCGTTTTCTCTCTCCATCCCTTTTTTTAAAGTGGGGTTACATTAGCTACCCTCCAATCCTCAGGAACTACTCCAGAATCTAAAGAGTTTTGAAAAATTATCACTAATGCATCCACTATTTCTGTGGCTACTTCCTTAAGTACTCTGGGATGCAGCCTATCTGGCCCTGGGGATATATCGGCCTTTAATCCATTCAATTTACCTAACACCACTTCCCGGCTAACCTGGATTTCACTCAGTTCCTCCATCTCATTTGACCCCCGGTCCCCTGCTATTTCCGGCAGATTATTTATATCTTCCTTAGTGAAGACAGAACCAAAGTAGTTATTCAATTGGTCTGCCATGCCCTTGTTCCCCATGATCAATTCGCCTGTTGCTGACTGCAAGGGACCTACATTTGTTTTAACTAATCTTTTTCTCTTCACATATCTATAAAAACTTTTGCAGTCAGTTTTTATGTTCCCTGCCAGTTTTCTTTCAAAATCTATTTTACCTTTCCTAATTAAGCCCTTTGTCCTCCTCTGCTGGACTCTAAATTTCTCCCAGTCCTCTGGTAGGCTGCTTTTTCTGGCTAATTTGTATGCTTCATCTTTTGTTTTGATACAATCCCTGATTTCCCTTGTTATCCATGGATGCACTACCTTCCCTGAATTATTCATTTTCCAAACTGGGATGAACAATTGTTGTAGTTCATCCATGCAGCCTTTAAATGCCTTCCATTGCATATCCACCGTCAACCCTTTAAGAATCAATTGCCAGTCTATCTTGGCCAATTCACGTCTCATACCCTCAAGGTTACCTTTATTTAAGTTCAGAACCCTTGTTTCTGAATTAACTATGTCACTCTCCATCCTAATGAAGAACTCAACAATATTATGGTCACTCTTGCCCAAGGGGCCACGCACAACAAGACTGCTACCTAACCCTTCGTCATTACTCAATACCCAGTCTAGAATAGCCTGCTCTCTCGTTGGTTCCTCTACATGTTGGTTTAGAAACCTATCCCGCATAGATTCCAAGAAATCGTCTTCCTCAGCACCCCTGCCAATTTGATTCACCCAATCTATATGTAGATTGAAGTCTCCCATTATAACTGTTTACCTTTGTTGCACGCATTTCTAATTTCCTGTTTGATGCCATCCCCAACTCCACTACTACTGTTAGGTTGCCTGTACACAACTCCCACTAGCGTTTTCTGCCCTTAGTGTTTCGCAGCTCTACCCATATCGATTCCACACCCTCCAAGCTAATGTCCTTCCTTTCTATTGCGTTAATCTCCTCTCTAACCAGCAACGCTACCCCACCTCCTTTTCCTTTCTGTCTATCCTGAATATTGAATATCCCTGGATCTTCATCTCCCAGCCTTGGCCACCCTGTAGCCATGTCTCCGTGATCCCAACTACATCATAATCATTAATAGCTATCTGCACAATCAACTCATCCACCTTATTACGAATGCTCCTTGCATTAAGACAAAGCCTTCAGGCTTGTTTTTACAACACTCTTACCCCTTATACAATTATGTTGAAAAGTGGCCCTTTTTGATTTTTGCCCTGGATTTGTCTGCCTGCCACTTTTACTTTTCTCCTTGCTACCTATTGCTTCTACCCTCATTTTACACCCTACAGATAGAATTCGAGATAAAGTTCGAGTTCGCGATAGATTTCGAGTTCGAGATAAAGGTCGAGGTCGAGATAGTTCGTTCGAATTCGAGTTTTAGCTAGAGATAGTTCGAGTTCAAGATAGTTCGAGGTCGAGATCAAGATAAAGTTCGAGTTCGAGATCGAGATAGAGTTCGAGATAGAGTTCGAGTTCGAGAGAGAGTTCGAGATAGTTCGAGATAAGAGTTCGAGTTCGAGAGATAGTTATTCAAGATAGAGTTCGAGTTCAAGTTCGAATTCGAGTTCGAGATCGAGATAGAGTTCGAGTTTGAGTTCGAGAGCGAGTTCGAGTTCGAGTTGACTGAATGCATGAATGAATGAATGAATGAATGAATGAATGAATACATTTATTGGGCATGTATTCACATAAAAGGAATTTGCCTTGGTGCTCCGCCCATTAGTCGAGCTCGAACTCGAGTTCGAGATCGAGTTCGAGATGCAGTACGAGTTCGTGCGAGTTCGAGTTCGAGATAGAGTTCGAGTTCGAATTCGAGTTCAAGTTGAGCTCGAGTTCGAGTTAAATGAACGAATGAACGTATGAATGGATGAATGAATACGTTTATTGGCCAAGTATTCACATACAAGGAATTTGCCTTGGTGCTCCGCCCGTAAATTGAACTGCAACTCGAGTTCGAGTTCGAGTTCGAGATAGAGTTCGAGTTCGAGATAGATAGTGTTCGAGTTCGAGATAGAGTTCCTTGATAGAGGTCGTGTTAGATTTCGAGTTCAAGTTCGAGTTCGAGTTGGAGTTGGACATAGAGTTCGAGTTCGAGATAGAGTTCGAGTTCGAGTGAGAGTTCGAGATCTACTTCGAGTTCGAGATTGAGTTCGAGTTGGAGTTCGAGTTCCAGTTCAAGATTGAGTTCGAGTTCGAAATGGTTCGAGTTCGAGATAAAGTTCGAGTTCGAGATCTAGTTCGTGTTCGAGTTCGACTACGAATTCGAGATCGAGTACGTTCGAGTTTGGGAGAGAGTTCTAGATAGTGTTAGAGTTCGAATTCGAGTTCGAGATCGAGATAGAAACCGAGATCGAGTTCGAGTTCTAGAGAGAGTTCGAGATAGTTCGAGTTCGAGATAGACTTCGAGTTCGAGATAGTTCGAGTTCGAGATAAATTTCGATAGAGTTCGCGATAAAGTTCGATAGAGTTCGAGATAAAGTTCGATAGAGTTCGAGTTCGAGATAGAGATCGAGTTCGCGTTCAGGTTCGAGCTCGAGTTAGAGTTGAATGAATGAATAATGAATACGTTTACTTGCTACGTATTCGCATGCAAGGAATTTGCCTTGGTATTCGAGATAGAGTATGAGTTCGAATTCACGTTCGAGATAGAGTTCGAGATAGAGTTCGAGTTCGAGATAGAGTTCGAGTTCGAGATAGAGTTCGAGTTCGAGATAGAGTTCGAGTTCGTTCGATTTGTAGTTGGAGTTCGATTTCGAGTTAGAGTTTGATTCCGAGATTGAGTTCGAGTTCGAGATTGAGATCGTTCGAATTCGAATTTTAGCTCGAGATAGTTCCGATAGAGTATGAGTTCGAGTTCGAGATATAGTTAGAGTTCGAGAGAGAGTTTGAGATAGAGTTCGAGGTGAGTTAGTTCGAGATTTCAAGTTCGAGCTCGAGTTGAATGAATGAAAGAATGTATAAGTTTAATGTCCAAGTATTCACATACAAGATTTTTGCCTTGGTGCTCCGGCCGAAAGTCACACCCGAAATCGAGTTCGAGATAGAGTTCGAGTTCGAGATCGAGTTCGAGTTCGAGTTCGAGTTCGAGTTCGAGCTCGCATTCGAGTTGAATGAATGAATGAATGAATGAATGAATGAATGAATGAATGAATGAATGAATAAGTATATTGGCCAAATATTCACATACAGGAATTTGCCTTCGTGTTTCGCCGTAAGTCGAAATCCAACGAGTTCGAGATCGAATTCGAGCTCGAG